>CAJVPQ010001581.1:0-17375 GCA_910591825.1 Funneliformis caledonium
AATTTTACAAAAAAAATATAATTAAAATCTTTGAACAAAAAAGTTTTATTATTTTGATTATTAATATCTAATAACATGATAAGATTTATTAAAATATAAAAAAATACAATACAAATTAATAATAATAAATATTTAAAATTTTATCTTTTAAAATAGTAGATTTAAAAGTTCTTTCTTTATATTAAAATACTATATATAAGATTATTAAATAAAATTTAAAATTTAGCAAAATTTATATTACAATTTTATTAAAAATCAGTGAAACTCAGAAAAGGTAAAACTATATCAAAGCTTATAAAATACGAAACTATATTAAAGCTTATAAAATACAAAACTATATCAAAACCTTAGTAAAAAATTAGTAAAACCAAAGTTTGACATTTTGCTAATCCAAATGAATTTAAATAAACAATCTTAACTATATATATAAAAAATATTAATGATGATACAAATAATTACTAATTATAAAATTATATAAATTTATCTAATAGAATCATTTTATTTGAATATTCTATTTAATGATAAATAATATATTTTATTATTTTAATTACTTTTCATTTGAAAAAGAAAATAAATAAGTTAAAAGATTATTAAAAGAAAATGAATTTCTTTTATTTGAAAGGTATATAATGAATTGATAAACATAATGATAAGAAAGAGAATATAAAATCAAATTAATATAATATATCAACATTAGTTAAATTATGATAGCATATAAATTATATAAATTTTATGAATTAAATTGAGTAAATTTAGTAAGAATTTTTTCATAACAATTTAATTTAAAAATTATTACTTTATTATATACGGTATAAAATTTTTATATTTATTATTATGTAAAAATTTTCTTAGAATGTAATTAACTTGAATAATATATTAATAAATGTAAATATTATTACTAGTAAAAAGTAATTTAACAATATTTTTGTTACGCTATAATCTATGTGTAAAATTTTAATAAAACGTTAGTTATAATTGGTTTTTTTGGTATTTTTTTTTCTTTAATAATTAAATGAAGCTACTTGCAAGAAATTATTATGTAGTATTTTCCAATCGGAGCTAATTAACTTCAAAAAATACATTTGATTACGGCGTTTTTGATGTGATAAAATGAAATTTATCCTTCAATTACAGTTGATACTTTATTTAAAAATGTAAAAAGGATTTATTTTTCAAAAATAAAAAGAGCAAAGATTTATTATGTCCGAATGAAACGAAGGAACGGATTTTATTTTATCCAGTGAAATCGAATCAGAAGAAACTGGGTTTAAATCCATACGTCAAATATAGGTTCTAAACTCTAGACTTCACCCCAAATCTCATGCTCACGTTTTTATACCCAAGTTTCTATAATGACAATTACGATATATCTCGGGTTCTTCGTGGCTGAGTAAAGAATGATTTTGCCGGAATTGGTATAAGTAGATTCACATACCCAAAATTGGGTCTCGTCAAGAAAATTGACAATCAGATATGCTGGTGATTATTAATACAAAAAAATAAACCGTGTTAACCATTCTTTATTTTTTGTTAGGATATACTATTCTGAAAGCAGATTGGGCGAAAGAAAAACAGAATGATAGTTAGTCTAATGCGTACGACATACATTTATATTTTATTGGACAATATATTTCAGTGGTATAAAAAGAGTTTCACATAATCCTCAACTTTTATAACGGAATCTTTTTATAATTTAACAAATTAAGCTAAATTTTTATTTATTTATTTATATATTATTATTATTATTTTTTTTTTTTTTTCTTCTTTTAATTTTGTGATTTCAATTTTGGATTCGAATAAATTAATCCTTGTTTTTATGAAATCGATTAAATTCAATTAATGGATAATATTACCTTTTTTCAATAAAAAAAACATTATCATCATGTTGCGATATTTTTATCTTTGCGATAAACCGAAGAAAATAAAAATGACAACTCATTCCTTGTTCGGATTTCTATCAAGAATAAAGCAGGAATATCATTAATTAAAAGAAAGTGACGAGAATACAAGACGATGGAATAAAAAGGATTTGCTTAAAACATACCAATGAAATGGAGGGTTACTAAGTGTGAAATCATCCAGACCTTGATCCGGATATGAATACATGGCAAAGCCCTCAATCATTAAATCGTCAAGAGGGATAGGCTCATAAGGTCTGAACTCACAATCAGGACAAAACCATTGTCCTGACGGTTGTTGTGTAAGACCTACACAATCCCAGTGATACCACGCATTCTCACACTGATTGTATAAATTTTTCAAAAATGAGTAAATCGTAATAATGTTGTCATCAAAAAATATATAAATTAAAACTTACTTTAGGATGATCACATTGGATCATATTACCAAATTCTTGCTGTTAATGTAAATATAAAACATAAGTTGTCATTAAGTACGTAATACGATATATTAAATATCAAAAATAAATAAATAAAAAATTATCAAATTAACTCGTCTGCAGAAACAATATAGAGGTTCGCTTGGATCGAATTCCATATCACTAAAATCATCACTGTTAATTTGAAATCAAGAGTTCCAAAATTATTATCGGGCAACTGAATTAATCAAAAAAAAAAAAATTGTTAAACGAAATATACTTACTCTGATGAAATTTTACAAATTTATTTTGATTTGTCAATAAAAAATTAAAAGTTAATGGGGAAAGATTGCCAGTAAAACCAATACAAATAAATACTCACGATCCAAATTTATATTGTTTCGGGATAGTTCGTCATCTAGCCTTTCAAGGTGTCTAGAGATCTACATTATAATTTAATATAATATGTCACAAATATGTAAATAATTTTTGAAAAATTAACAAAATTGGTAATACTTTACCAGGCTATACAGCTTATCTGCAACTGCAATTTTTTCGTCCTGTTTGTGTAGGGCATCATCATAGGCC
Source organism: Funneliformis caledonium (assembly GCA_910591825.1). NCBI lineage: Eukaryota > Fungi > Glomeromycota > Glomeromycetes > Glomerales > Glomeraceae > Funneliformis > Funneliformis caledonium. The sequence continues at coordinate 2,906 of CAJVPQ010001581.1, forward strand.
TTCTGTCAATCATTAGTGATAAAATAGGGGGAGATATAAATTAGGGAATATTACCATATTAAGACCCTACATTATTAATTGCTAAGCCACATTATCACAACCGTGCCACATATGCCACGTGTCAAATACGGCAATTATAAACCTGATATAAAAACTCTGACAAACTGCGGAGGAACCTTTTTTTTTTCCTTTTAAAATAAAAAATTTTTATTGATGATATTATACCTCCGTTTTATCTTTCCAGTAGCTAACAATTTTTTCTTCTTCGTCACTTTGATCAGATTCCTCTAATATTTCAAAATATTTTTCTTGACATTCTTTGTAAATTGCACGTAACTCTATAGGTGGTTATGTATTGATAAGTTTTGCTAAAATATACACAATGATTTAATTTCAAAAAATAACACGACTTAAAGACCATACTTTCTAGCTGTTCGTCTAGAATGTGTAATTCGGTTAAGCTTTGAACTACCTCGGAACCCAAATTGTATATAGCTATATTGAGGAAAGGTGATAGTATGTAAGAAATAAGGAAAATTAAAGTATTAGTTGATCAGTATCTGTTTTGCAAAAGTAAGAAGAAAAAAATATCTTTTTTTTTACAAGGAAAAGTACTATATAATAAACTAACATTCAATGTAATCATCAAGAACTTCGGTTGCTGATTTAAGTTCATTATCTACACACATATCATTAGTTTCTTTGTCCATTTTATTTTATACAAGATTTTTTTTTTTTATAAAAAAAATTTTCGTTTGAAATTGAGACGATGAAAAAAAAAAAAAAAAAAAAGTGTAGTGAAAAAAGGAGTAGTGAACCGAAAAAAAGGTGGTTAAAAAAAAAAAAAAAAAAAAAAAAAAAAAAAAGTGAAAAAAGTAAAATACCACATGCACCTAAAGTTAACGTCAAATTACCATCAGACTTTAATGTCACAAAAAGGTTGCCAAAAGTAGAGGGTCGTGCGAACTTTTTTCACTTGTTTCACAAATATGCATAGTAGAAAATCCGTTGACAATCCAAACCATCCAATCAACAAATTTTGTAACTTGATCTAACATCTTGTGACTTGTGATATCTGGAGGAGTTGAAAAAACTTCAAAAATCTGTAATTGGAATTAGACAATGCTTTCGACTCAATATTGATTACTTTTATAAATGATAATCCAGAAATCATGCAGGGGTACACACACAACTGAGTAACCATTTATATTCATTGTTTGTGCGACATGTGCGACTTTTAATACTATAACTTTTATATTTACGTGGCAAACTTTAGTTGATGTGACAGCTTATTGTGATGCGATCGCGATCACAATATTATTTTAATATTTCTTGAACGATGTAATATAATCTAAAAATCAAAAAAATTTCATGATGATAAACAAATAAATAGATACATATGAATACATAAAATGCGTATTTTATAAAAAAAAAAAATTTTTTTTTTTCCCCTCTTCCTTTCTATATTCTTTATACTGCTTTTACTGCCAAATTATAATTCATCGTGCTCATCATGCTTTTCTTCCGCAACTTCAGTGGTAGTTGGTGCCGATTCTGATGTTGTTGATGACTCGGCGGTAGAAACATCAAGGTCAACTTTGTTAAGTGCATTCTTGTTCAAGAATTCAACGATACTTTCATAACTTCTATCTCCTTGATAATCTACAATTTCGTTATCACCAGCTTTGAAAAGTTTGATTGTTGGGAAACCGCTAACTTTGAATGTAGCTTTAGCAGGAAGGTCATTTTCAGTTGCATCCATCTTGGAGATGAGAATCTTATCCTTTACATTTGCGTAAGTTTCTCCCAATTTTTCATAAGTAGGAACAAGTTTCTTACAATGTCCACACCCTAAAAAATAATAAATTGAACCTCCTTCAGATTTTTTTTTTTAGTACACGTGATATTAATGCTAAGATGTTTACTTACATGGTGCATAAAATTCGACCAAGACATCCTTAGTTGCATCGTACACAACGTCTTCAAAGTTGTCAGCAACCAAGACAAAAACGGGTTCGTCATTCTTCTCGGGAATCGGTTGAGATTTAATGCTTGGTTTTATTTCTCCCTTAACAAATTGAGTGACGAATTCCTTAATGGCTTCTGTAGTGATTTCTTTGCTTTGATCAAATGGAAATTTCAAATTTTCCTCAGGTTTTGAAATACCAAATGCGGGCCATGTTTGTTTCAAATTGATGTTTTCAGCGTGTTGACCAAACTTTTCCGCGTCAATGTATACAAAGCTAACTTGACCTTTGAATTCTTTTGCGACGGATTCAACTTCTTGACCAAGTTTGGTTCTTTGCTCTGCGTTTTCATAAAATAGGAATGCAAGAGGTAAACCTGAATCAACGTAAGAGGCATAATTGTCGGGTCCAATTTCTGCCAATAAAGGTATGGAATTTTTCTTGATAAAGGTAGTAAGTTCCTCTTTGGTAAATGAGCCCTCAAGTATATTTTTACCCTCATCAAATTTCTTGTAAAGGATGACAGTGGGTGGTTTGACTTCAGCCTTAGTGATGACATCTTTTTGACCCGTCGCACCAAAAAGAAAATCTTCACGTAATTCTTCTGCGGTTTGTGAAAAAGTGTTGTATTCCTCTTGATTATTGTCATCAAAGAAGCCAATAATAACCTTTTCATCAGAATCTTTGAAAGTGTCAAAATTCTCAACATTTACGTCGGATATCGCGGGCAAAGCTTGTCTAAAGTTGATTAATTAATTATTATTATTATTTTAAATGAATACATAACATACATATAAATATTGGATTGGAATTTAAGATTCATACTTTTTCATGTAATTGACAATAAGATCGGCCTTTCTGCCACCATTATATTCTGATGCATTACCATCCTTGAAAACTTTAAGGGTAGGATAACCTTTAATATCTTGTTCGGAGCAGACTTGGGTCTCTGCTGTACAATCAACCTTTGCAAGTTTGATATTTTCGACTTTTAAAGCGGTAGCAGCAATTTCATATTCAGGTGCTAATTAAAAAAAAAGAGTTAAAAAAAAATGTTGCAGTTCATCATCAAATAAAATTTAATTATTGGCTAAAAAAAAACAAAAAAAAGATTATGTACCCAAAGCTTTACAATGTCCACACCATGGCGCATAAAATTCAACGAGAATGAGTTTTTCCGGTTCAACAATTGTTTTAAAATTATCTTTTGATAAAGTAATAACATCAGATTGTTCGGCTGATACGATAGTGCAAGCTAGAAAAGCTCCAGCCGCTATGGAAGATAATAAATTTTTAATGAGCATGTTCGGGGGGTAAAAAAAAAAAAAAGAAAGAAAAAAAAGAAAAAGGAACAAGGATGTGAGAGAAGGACCTTGCGAATTGACTTTTTATTTTTATAAAAATTTTCGGTTTTGTTGTCAATTGATAATTGGGTGCAATTGCATGCGATGATCATTATAAAGGTAAGACATTTCGTCTCTTCGGATTGGTCCGTTCCAGTCCGGTCGGATTCAATTCTTTTCTCGCGTTGGGATCCATTCATGAGACCCGTCCTGACTGGTCCTATAAATCTAAGGCTTTGAATCAATTGCTTAGTGTTAGGCATATTTGTCTTCCCGAAAAGAACATTTTATGGGGCCTCGGCACTTGAACAAGTTTGTGGTTAATCATTACACATATATCATAATAATCCTGCGTGTAAATAATGCTTTTTATTGTTTAACATTTATTATTTATTATTAAAGCAATTATTGGTAGTTACAAATCGACAATTCTGGTGATCCGATTCAACTTTACTTTATTATAATAAAGTCTATTTTTTTTAAATTAAATAATGATATAATAACCGGTTCCGTCCGGACTGGGCCGCAGATCAATCCAACCTTAATCCCGTCATTGTTTACTATCTATATTCTATATTTAGATATCCAATCTTCAAACGTGTCGGTTAATCATCTACAAAATCAACAAACGAGAAAGAAATCACCTTGTTTTAAAGCACAATGTCTGTAAAACAGTGGTAAGTGTAATTTTGATTTACAAATTCTATTTTCGAGAACGAACGCGTAACAGCTTTTTAAAAATTTTTTATTCAGGCGACAATTTAACTTTTTTGATGTTCAACAAGTCAAAGATGCTAATGATTCAACAAAGTCACCAGAGGTTTTTCAAGTAATTAATTCCACCACTTCTGCAATAAGCACTGATCGTGAAATAATTCGTAAACCTAACTTTAATCTTTCATAGAAACCCGACATAACAGTGAGCACGAGCGGCCGAGGAAACATTATCTTGGCTGATATCCTTTTTTTTTTAAAAAAAATAGCTCGAGAAGAATTCTCTCATTTCTATCCCTAACGATCCATTAATATGTGCGCTTAGATCGCACAAATTTCTTTATTTAATTACATTCCTCTGGAAATGTTCACATTGTTGATCGATTGTTTAATGTACAATCATTTATTGCCTATGAAGTTGGACGAGTGACGCATATGAAACAAATGAAGCAAAAGAATATCTTGTTAACAGTCGGAGTATGTTGTTGGAATTTCAATTACTATTTGAATCCTTATTTATATGATTCATTTCTAGTTGTCGATTATTTGAGATCTTTTTCGCAAATTCATAATTCCCTGTTATTAATAGGAAGTAGATCCTCCATTAATAAAAATATGGGACCTCGATAAACATGATAAGTCTAAAGGGACTCCCATTTGTCTGCGAACCATCAAGGTTAGCCATGGAGGAAAACCTTTTCCCGTATCAACAATTGCCGTATTAGAGAATTTGGGTCAAATCGCCGTCGGTTTAGACAATGGAGTTGTAGTGTTGATTAAAGGCGATCTTTCCAGGGATCGTTATACCAAACAAAAGGTTATTCATGAGAGTGATGAACCTGTTACAGGTGCCCTAGCTTGACATGATTCCTCGTTAATATCATATAAAATTTTAAAAAATAAATATGTGCTTACTTTTTACACATTTCTTGCTTAGGTCTCGGATTTAAAGAACATAATAAGACAATTATCTTATTTATAGTTACAACGAATAATGTTTTAACTTGTATCACAACAAGCAGGAATTCCCTTGTAAGTTTGTTAAGTCGTATACTTGTATGATGTTATTATGTTGTTTTTGATATTTATCACATTTAACACAAATGTTTCACTCTAGAATGTTATCGATGATCAAGGTTGTGCTTTGGGATGTGCAGTAATTAGTGATACCACACACGAAATGGTTGTCGCCAAAGACGAGGTTTGAAAAAGTTTATATATGCCACCTTCTTGATTATTATTTTTCTTTTTTATTAAGTTTCAATAAAATTTTAGGCGATTTATTTTTATGGGCCTGATGGGAGAGGAGCTTGTTTTGCTTACGAGGGTAACCTAAAAATTTATAATTAATTATGCAATTATGTATATTTTTCATATTAGTTTACTAAGTCAGTCATTTGTACCTAATAACGATAGGCACGAAATCTGCCGTGACATGGTTCAAATCAAACCTTATTATAGTATCTCCACCTGCTTCACAGCCAACGCGTCTTACAACCACCACTCGTACCGGATTATCTCTTCAGAATAACTCTTCGCAAATTTCTGTTCCTTTTGAATTAACAAAGGTTACCATATTTGATACTGCAAACAAGTTTATTGCTTATGTGGGAACTTTCTCTCATGGAGTACGAACAATATGCTGTGAATGGGGTGGCATTTACATTCTCGGAATGGACGGAAAGGTTATCTTGAAGTTTTATCACCATTTTATTGGCTTATATCATGCAAAGAACCAACCAATATTTAATTTTCCTTTTATAAAACTGACAGTTATATCGTCTCGAAGAAAAGGATACGCCAACAAAACTCGAAATCCTGTTTAAGAAAAATTTATATTTGCTTGCAATTAATCTTGCGCACAGTCAGAAATATGATGATGCTAGTATTTCAGAAATTTTTAAGAAATATGGCGATCATTTATACAGGTATGGTAATATTTTATACGAATGAAAATTTATAAAATTCGATTATGATTAATATATATTTGGTCATGAATTAATTAGCAAGGTAGATTATGATAGCGCAATGGCTCAATATATTCGTACTATTGGACAACTTGAACCATCATACATTATTCGAAAGGTAATATCTTTGTAATGTATTCATTAATATGTATAGGTTCTAATAGATAATAACACTTTCAAACTTAATAGTTTTTGGATGCTCAGCGTATACACAATCTTGTAAATTATCTTCAAGAATTGCATTCTCACGGTTTAGCAAATTCAGATCATACAACTTTATTGCTCAATTGTTATACGAAACTTAAAGATGTTGCGAGGCTCGACCAATTTATAAAGGTACAATTATAATTCTTAATTTAATGTAAAGAGCACACTAAGTGCATAATTGAGGTATATCATAATTTAATAATTTGAACAAATTTATTTAATTAAAAGACAGATAATGAGCTCAAATTTGACTTGGAGACAGCTATCAAAGTATGTCGACAAGCAGGATATTATGAGCATGCTGTTTATTTAGCAAAAAAGGGTGATGAGCATGATTTGTAGGTAATCCTTTAATGTTATTTTGCGCTCATTGGGGAAAATTATTATGGGTTTAGCGATAATAGAATTCTTTATGTTCAGGTATTTGAAAATACAGATCGAAGATGTCAAAGATTATGAAAATGCGTTAGATTATATACGAAATCTTGGAGCATTTGAGGTATTATTATTTTCTTGCAATTAGTTTCTTTTTTAACATGAAAAAAATAATTCTTGATTGTTATTAATATTATTGATTATTAGGCGGATAGAAATTTGCAAAAATATGGGAAAATTCTTCTGAATCATCTTCCAGAACCTACAACTAAACTTCTTATTGATTTATGTACTGGTGAACTACTTGCTGCGGTACAGCGTGCGCGTACTCCTGAACCAACTGTTCCTACGGTGGTACAACAATATCCAAGTAGTATGAACTATTCCCCCAGCCTTTCATTTTTACCATTTGGTTCGTCATCTTCACCAAATGCAGCGGAAGTGCTTAGTGCTCCTATTTCTATAGTACAAACTAATGCAACGGCGGTTACAACTCGCTTAAAAAAAACTCTCGCATATAGGCCGCCACAAGTTCGTGTTTTTATGTCATTATTTGTAGACCAACCGAATTACTTGATACAGTTTCTCGAAGAAGTTTCTCAAAAGCGTTGGGGCGGCTTCGGTTTTGATCATAAATCTGCACAACATAATCATTCTTCAGCAAAAGAACATGTTCTCGCCGATAATGATGCAGACGAGAGAGCTGAGTCCGTAAAGAGTTCTGGTGACGAGCTTGATCCAGAAATTGAAGAGAAAAAAGCAGTGTGGAATACATTATTAGAGCTTTATCTATCTGAGGCTTATTTACCACCTGTGATTTCTACTAAGGATGCTAAAGGAAGAAAATTTGGCGCGCCCGGTACTTTTGCCGTATCAACAGAAACTGAACGTGTCAAAGAAAAGTTAATTAGAAAAGATAAAGCATTACAGCTTTTAAAGAATGAATATGTCTGTGTTTGAACCTTGTTGATTATACTAGTTCATTATGTTTATTAAATTGAAATTATTGACTTTTAACAACAATTCATAATCAATTATAGATCTCATATGATGCAAATCAAGCGTTGGTGCTCTGTTATTTAGCACAATTTGACGAGGGTATTATTTACTTGTATGAGAAAATGAAAATGTACGAGGATATTCTAAGGTTATATATGGCCAAGAATAATACTGAGAAAGTAATTCAAGCATTGAAAAAATACGGGTATGAAATTGATCATTTATATGTGCGAACAAATGTGATTTTTCGTCAAATTTATATCAAGAACTTTGTGATATCTTTAATAGATCTCAAGATCAATCTCTTTATCCTCTTACTTTGACATATTTTTCATCTTCACCAACAAATTTGGAAACCTCGACCCCTGAGCTTTTAAAGATACTTGATCACATAGATTCCTATAACTTGATGCCACCTTTACAAGTTATACAGGCGCTCAGTAGAAATTCTGTGGCAACATTGGGTATGGTTAAAGGTTATATGGGAAAAAGAGTTGAATTAGAAAAAAAGGAAGCTCAGGCAGATAGGAAATTGATACAGAGTTATCGTGAGGAAACGGACAAGAAGAGAAAAGAAATTGATGAATTGAAAACTGTGTATGTAGCTTTGTGCCCAGTTTATTATCAAGTTTTAGTATTATTTATTATTATTATTATTTAAATACCAATAATTTAATTAATTTTTTATAGTGCACGAATTTTCCAAGTCACAAAATGTACTGGATGTCGTGGGACTCTCGACCTACCTGCCGTGCATTTTTTATGTCGACACTCGTATCACCAAAGGTATATGCAAATACGAGGTTCTGTTTATTTGACCAATTAGTATTTGATTGAATGTTCTTACAAATATATATTTTCATGATTAAACTAGATGTTTACCCGATTCTGATCGTGAATGCCCACAATGTATTATTCAACATCGTATGATTTCTGATATAAGAATTTCACAGGAAGAAAATGCCGATAAGCATGACTTGTTTTATGACCAGGTAAAAGATTATTCTTATTTATTCTTATTCATTTCATTATCATTTCATTATTAATTTTAAATCGCATTTAATAGTTGAAAGAAGCAGACGATGGCTTTAGTGTTATCGCAGATTATTTTTCAAAGAATACGATGGCTTTTGCCAAATTGATTGATTAGATGATGTTTGTTTTTAATTTAATTACCTACTATATGTATAATATCGACCTTGTATAACAAAGTATATCATTACTGTTTGGCTTTATAATAAATAAGCTAGATTTTTATTTGACATATTTACCTTATTTCTTAAGTGTAATAAACAATTGACGGCATAACGGGACGGATTGTAACTTAACATTATCCGTATCCCGTGATTTATTCCGGATTTTTTTTTTTTTATATTTAAAAGAAATTTTCATTTATATTCATAATTTCTTTATGATTAAAATTTAGCAATAAATATTAAGAAAAAATTATAAAACCATAATTTTATTAATAATTGATGAATACAGTTTTAATTTTGACATTAAAATACTATTACTAATTTATTCTTTAAAATTATAAAAGTCTTTAAAACATATTTGCTGACTTTTATTGCAGCATAATGAAACATTACATTAATTATATTAATAATTTGATTTCAGAGGATTCTGTAATGCTTTTCCAGTATTTTTTTTTTTTATATTAATAATGATATTACAGACAAGCTTCTCTGTTTCTCCTTTATATAATGCTTATTATTATTTAATCTGCATAATAGTAATTTGATTGAATCTGTACATAAATTTTTATGCATTTTTATCAAGTATATTTTCTATCCTATCTGATTGGTTATTATTATTACTATGAGTGGTTCTTTTTAAAGAGTTATTATTATTTAAATATCCTTAATTAATTTATGATTAAAGTTAAACCTAAAGCTTTTATGACTTTTTATTATTTCTATTTTTTTTTAATAAGATAAGAAAATAATGATATTTAAGTTTAATTAAAGGTTAATTACATTGAATAATAACTTCATAATTAGTTAACTATATCAAAGTCTATATATTATGATTATAGTAATCAAATATTGCTATAGTTTTACAAAATAAACCATTAAAATTTGCTTTAACTTTTTTACTATAAATACTTATCTCTAGATTTTCTATATTCTTAAGAATTTTATTACCTTTTTCTATTAATAATATATATAATATTAAGCAGTATTATAAGACTATTATTTACTTATAGTATTATTAATATATTATCAATAATTATATCAAACAAAAAGTTTTAATCATTTATTTTATTCTTTTCTTTTTAATTTTTATAAATAAAATCTTTTTGCTAAAGAAATAAATATAAATTTATATTTAAAAAATAATTATTCATTTAAATATTAAAAGATTTTTGAAATGTTACTGATTAACTAGATGAAATACCTTATAAACAGTTTTATTTAACATTTTCAATAATTTTTGATACATAAATTTTTTAAAATAAACATAAAATATAAATATATTCAGATTTACATAGAAATAATATTTTTATTTATCCAAACTTTAGGTTATTAAGAAAACATGATTTAATATATCGATAAAAGACGAAAATTTTAATGCATTAAACAATGTAATAATCATTGCTATTTAAACATTAAACAACTAGTCGATTAGTTAGACATTGTTTAACATTTTGTTTGATAAATTGAACAATCTATTGTTTATTTAAACATTGTTTAATGTCTTGTTTTAGTTGTTTGTTACATATGTCTTTTTATATTTATTATATTTTATTTGTTTTTTTAATTATATTACTTTTATTATATATTTTTTATACTCTTTAAAAAATAAATAAATTTATAAAATATTCTTTAGTCTTTTCAAAATATGAGACAATGTGAATTAGTTCAACAATGTAATCAATTGCTATGACTGTATTTATCAGAATAGTTTTTATAAGAGGATAATCATATTTGAGTAGCCGATGTGTATCATTGTATTTAAAATCATACCAGTTAACAAGTATTAATTCTTGCTTTTTATAATTGGAAATTTTTAAACTGAACAACATTAAAAGTTTTATTTTATGTAAATTAGTTTTAATATAAATAAAAAATTAATTAATAAACTTTTAACTTACTTTAGCGAAGCATAATCCGTTAAATGTATTATATGTTTCAGCTTCTTTCTCATCTATATTAATTGTAATATCATTAAAAGCTAGTATATTATAATAGCTATTTTTGCTCGTATAATGTCAATCCTTCTAACAAATGTGTTAGTATACCATTTAATAAGTGTTGTTTTAACATCATCTTCAGTAATATCTTAAATTATATCAAAATATTAATTTAATGAATCAATTAATATATTTAATACCTTTTCAGCTTCTAACGCTAAAGAATGAGTAGTTTTGTATTCATTGATGAATTCATTAAAATTTGATAATACAAAACTACTCTCAAATATACCTAATACTAATATATTATGATGATATTTAATTATTGGTGATATTATTCTTTGAAGATATTTAAGAATGCTGTTGTATCATATCTAATATTGATTATTTAAATATTAATAATTAATTATAAAATTTTTATTAAAGAAAGTAAATTTACTGTCTTAATTATTTGTGAAGTTATGTATCGATGATTACTCATTTTATATAGAATTTTTACATAATATTTGTATAATAATTCATACGTTTCAGTTATAAAACTATTTATTGCTTCATATTCTCACACAGAAGTAATAATATGATAATATCAATTGTGTAATTTTGGATATCTCATTCTGGTATTTACAATTGGTGTAAATAAAGTAATAAATTTCTTTGCCTAATCAGTAATCAATTTCTAAATTTATTATTGAAATTAAAATTATTTCTGAATTCTGATCTAAATATAATTTAAAAATCTTGTAAAATTTACCTGAAAATTATTAAGTTTTGAATTGTTTTACTTGATTTTGGTTTAAATTTAGTTTGTATTTTGCAATAATTAAACTATCAATGACAAAAATTAATTGTTTCATCATGTTTTAGAATTCTGCTGCAATAAAATATATAATATTGTCAAGACTATTTTTAAAGGATTTAAGTCCAGAAAAATGAGAGATTTCTGCTAAATACCTATTGAATTCATCAATACCTTCTTCACTATAATATATCTATGAGTAAAGTGAACCTGATAGTTAAATAATCTCAAATCACAGTAATATATGCGATTTAGGACTGTAATACTATACTATAAATGTTTAATTCATTATTATAAATCTATAATCTAAAATATAATAAAAATTTTTGTGTGTAACATGTCACGTTTAGACTATGTGTATAAATTGTTTGTTATATTGTGTTATACTGATACATTACACGTGTTATTTCGTTCGTGTTATTTGGTTAAAAATTATCCGCTTATTTATTACGTAATGCTCACGCACATTTTATTGCTACTATTATATGATGCATTTAACTATATAACGAATTGCACCTTTATGTCCTTTTTCTTGATTTCTTTACTCCTGTTAAGCAACGCGTATTTCTGTAATGTTTTCTTTTCTGACTTTACGAAAGTTATATTATTTGTTTTTCGTTTTTTCTCTTTTTTTGTAACTTATGAGTCTTGATTTCTTGATAACCTGTAATTGTATTTACATGATATGTTTAATAAATTATTTTATGATTTTGTTTGGTATAAATTTTTACATGATTTAAGTTGAAAATTTTACCTCCCTATTTTCTATGTGTTAATAAGCGTGTTAATGATCAGTATGCATGTGATGCTTATATTCCTTTATAAGAACGTGATAATGTTTCTGATTTAAATTCCTTAAGATCTCAATAATGTTTCCAATATACGCTCCTTAGTCTAAAATTCTAATGTCATCTGAACAAGAAACAAGTGAAACGCCTGAAATCCATCAAAAGAGGTTAGCTAATGAGAGAAAATCCCGTTCTAGAAAAAGACAAAAGAATAGTACTAACTGTGAATTAGAGTGTACTGATAATGGGATAATCCGTCATGAATTAGGAAGAATGAATCAAACTTGCATCCATTGTGATGCTAAGTTTTGGATGGAGGAAAAGAATCAGAATAGCTCTCTTGCATCTTCTGCATTTTCGATTTGCTGTGCATGCAAAGTTCATTTGCCACGTTTGATTGAACCTCCTCCTTATTTGTTGAATCTATATACTTCGTCTGACTCTGATGCAGTCTTTTTTCGCAAAAACATTAGACGTATTAATAATGTTTTGGCATGTACATCATTAGGTGCAAATATAGATGTGATCTCAGGCCAAGGCATTTCTGATTTCTGTATTCATGACCAAGTTTATCATCGTATCAGTTCGTTGTTACCAGAAGATGGTCTCCAGCCAGCATTTGCGCAATTATATATTTATGACTCTGTACATGAAAATGCAAATCGTCATAACGTTATGCCAGATTTGGATGATGCCATTCTACATAATCTACTGATTATGTTGGATGAGTGCAATCCGTATATCCAGAACTTTCGTCGCGTAAGAGACCTTATCCAGACGAACGTATCTGATAAAATTTTTATGATCATTCACGCTGATCGAACACAAGATCCCCGTCGTTACAATGCTCCCTCAGCTTCTGAAGTTTCTGCGATCATGATTGGTGATGGCTATAACCTGCATGCATCAAATCGTAATATTATTCTTAGAATGCGTGATAGTAGCTTACAAAGAATATCAGAATCGCACCCGTCTTATGATCCTCTTCATTATGTGTTGTTGTTTCCGCAAGGTGATGATGGATGGCACATGGATATTCCTCTTACGGGTTCTGTGAAAAGAGAAAGAGTTACAACAATGCAATTCTATTCTTACAGGCTACAGATTAGAGATGGAGATTGGCTTCATAATGCAGGCTGATTGTATCAGCAGTACATTGTTGACCAATACGCTAAGGTGAAGCAAAATCGGTTGAATTACCTTAGACATAATCAAGCCTCTCTACGTACTGATCTGTATCGTAGTGTTTCGGATGCATTACATGCTGTGAACAGTAATGATGTTGGTCATTGTATAATTCTTCCGTCTACATTTGCTGGTGATCCGCGTTATATGTATCAGTTATATCAGGACGCGATGGCCATCGTGAATTGCTTTGGCAAACCCGATCTCTTTGTAATGTTCACCTGCAATCCAAAATGGCCTGAAATTACTAGGAAGTTAGGTCCTTATCAATGTGCTAATGATCGACCTGATTTGACTGCTCACGTATTTCATACAAAATTGCAGGAATTTTTGAAAGATCTATTACACAAAAACTGTCTTGGTAAGATTATAGCATATATATATGTAATAGAATTTCAAAAACGTGATCTGCCACATGCCCACTTCTTACTTATATTAGCCCCAGAGAGTAAGTTGCGAACAATAGAGAATTATGATTCCATTGTATCTGCTGAGATCCCAAACCCTCTGACACATCCGCTTGCATATGAAACTGTGTTGACCATGATGATGCATGGTCCGTGTGGTACTATGAACCCTTCTTCACCCTGTATAAAAGATGGTGTGTATTAGAAATATTACCCTAAGAATTTTAATGAAGCTACTCAAGAAGATAAGAATGGTTATCCTGTTTACCGTAGACATGATAATGGATGTTTTGTTGAAATTAGAAATGGCACTCAATTAGATAACAGATGGGTTATGCCACATAATGTTGATTTGGTTACAAAATACAATGCTCACATCAATGTAGAAATTTGCAATTCCATATTGTCCATTAAGTACCTATACAAATACGTTTATAAGAGTCATGATCGAGCTACAATAGCATTATACCAATCGGCAAATAATAATGGACAACACACATTAAATAATACTAAACCTGTTGATGAGATAAAAATGTATCTTGACGCAAGATACGTTTCATCCTCTGAAAGCATTTGGAGGATTTTCCAT
>CAJVPQ010001582.1:0-17373 GCA_910591825.1 Funneliformis caledonium
TCCGGAAGAATAATGTAACAATCAGAACATAAAGTGATATGTTGATTGATTAGCATTTGACGTAAATGATCAATACGAGTCTTTGATGTGAACGTGAATTCTACATTAAAGGGGAAAAAAAAAATCGGAACTGAGCTAGAATTTAGATTCCAAGCATTTATATTATTCTAGCCCCTATATCTCAACTATTCCTAATAATGGTCCCCATAACTATTCTTTCATCTCGGGAAATGGCTGATTATTAATTCCTAAATCACCACTACTTATCTATATATGAAAAGGATAAGTCAAACTTTTCATTATCACTTTCTAGAACTCTTATTTTGAAATGTTTCAACTTCCGTTTGAAACTTAAATTTGAAAAGGTTTAATTTTTCGAAATCTTTTCCATCTTTCCACTATTTCGTTTCCGATAGTTTCTTTATTCAACTTTTCTAGAACCATTATCTCCTAGTTAATCTTTTCGACTTAATAGGACCATTTATTTTCTGGTTCCATCTTTTCATCTTCTTTTCTAGAACCATCTATCTTCTAGTTAATCTTTTCGACTTCATAGGACCATTTATTTTCTGGTTCCATCTTTTCATCTTCTTTTCTAGAACCATTTTCTTCTCTGGTTCTGAAAATTTTAGAAGTTATAGGTAAGATTGGAGTTTGGGTAAGGATAATCGCGTTTGACATCATATGGGAGGGTTTCTAGGTTCCGAGAAATTTTTGACTAAAATTAAGAGCTTAATACATTTTAATCTAATAACATCAAAAATTAAAATACAATAAAAATCCTGGGACCTGATTTTCCTAGCAATCAACCCATATGATCTTATCAAAAAAATTCGATTAAAAATTAGAAAGAAAATTTAGATATTGTTGTTGAAAGAAATTTTGTCAGTAAATGGTTCAAAAGTTTAACTGTGAAGTAAAACATATGTTATTTTATTTCAAAGTCCAGGTTTATAATGTTTATTTGAAGTATATAAACTAAATTCCAAAGGCATGCATGTTTCTTTTTTTTAAAAAAAAAAATAAAATAAAAAAAAAAAATGCATTTTTTAATCTGAACAATCAGAAATGAACAAGTTTATTCCTTATAAAATTGTTGCATTAAGAACGTAGGCCACGCGTACAGCTTTAGAATTTCGAAAACAATTGTTCAAGTAAGTGGTAGATTATTTTAAGTGAATTATGTCTCTCACGATTCGCTTTTCTTTAAAATCATCTTTAATTGTAAAGAACTAGAATATGTAACAGGACTTCTGGTTTGTATGGATTCATAATGCTTGCCGTTACCATCAACGACTTTTGATTCAGCGACTAATAATCATAAGACGGTTATTCTTAAAAATAAAATTTTTTTATTCTTGATTTAACCAAGGATAGAATTCAGTCGTCAACTATAAGGTATATTACAAAATTTATTTGTCTCGTTATTTTTAAAATAAATATTTGTAATTTCAATTAAATAAATTTTTTGGTTAAAAAGATTTTTGACAAAAAATTCACCAAAAGGAGATCAGAAATAAGCGCAAATTTATATATTGACTGATTCGTGCTCTAAGCTAATGAACCAGATATCCATCAGTAATCTAATGTAGAATCAATAATGAATAAATTTATTAAATTTTATGTTAAATGGTCAATGAAATTAATGAACCAATTTGATTATTGAAAAAATTGAACACCGTGAATTAAATCGTTAAATAAAATTAATTCACCGGAAGCAAAATTCACGATAAATCAGATTCGGATGACAAAGTTCATATTAAAAATACAATAAGTTTTCTCTTTGGACTTTTTTATAATTAATAATAATAATCTTACCTATTGTAAACTGATCATCAAATATAAAGTGTTCGAAGGTGAACGATCTACATCAATCCAGTGACGTACTATTCCTATTATAGCCTTTTATAGCCTTTGTAATCTTTACAGGCCCCGAAGATATCGAATTAAAATAACTAATACTCCTAATTTAACCATGTACCCGGCCATTTTAATACTAGTAAACTTAGTAGATATCACACGACGAGTTTCAGGGGTCCCTATCTTTACTCGGAATTCTGGAACAATATGATTGGCTGATCACAATCATAAATCTATTCTCAATGCTTTTTCAAAAAAAAAAAAAAAAATAAACTCTTGAAAAGAACTGCCGTCTCAACACATAAACCAGCTAAATAATATTACAAACTGATCAACAATAACAATAATATGCTATTAACCATACAAGAATTGGGCGTGTTCGAAGATGGTCTTCCACTATATCGTCAAAGTAAATAGCGTTGAGAAATTTTAAGGCATTATGATGATTGTTTAACTAATGAAATAATTTTTTTTTTTTCACAGTAATAATTATAGTAACTAACCTGACGTCTATGGTTGAGGTTACCAACCATACAGGAATTGGGAGCCAAAGTAAGTAACGTTGAAAAACTTTTGAAATTATGATAGTTTAATAAATTTACTAATTAAACAATTTTTCCTCACATTTAATAATTATAGTATTTGATTTGATGCCTATGAACATTAGGCCAATCTATTTTTCGTTGATCAGAAAGGGAATTTACATTTCTCGTGGAAACGTTGACGAGATCAACCGGCGAAAGGTGGACTTTTATGGGCTAGTGGGGATTTTTGAATAGAGTTCTGGGTTTTATTTTGTGAGAGAGAAATCCCAATTTGACGAAGAGGAAGCTTTTGCTCCTCTTCAAATCATATTCATCGGAATAAGATCGCGCGTGGTGACGTTAGTAGGCCAAGTCATCGAAAAATCAGGCGCGATGAGTGGCGGTGATCATAAAGTTTAAAAGGGGCTATGAACTCGAGATTTACTTCTGAAGTAACATCCGAAACGATAGATGACACATTGTTGGTGTTAAAGAAAATTGTAGCTCATGTAAAAAAACTAAACAACAAAAATCAATTCTGATATATACAGTCTATTAATATATAAAAAATAAATTAGCTTTTATTAATTTAATTAACAGATTTTACTTATACTATTATAATATATATCTATTACTTTAATTTCAGAAAAAAAATTTATTAATCGAAGAACGCGATTTTTTAACAAGTGCGAGTCATCTAACGATTGTTCTTAATGAGACTTAATACATGAGGACGACTTCCACTATTGTTTTTGAAAAGTTTGGTAAAATATTTGGTTTACAAGGTTGATAGCAAGCTTGCTTCATTCCAACGAAAATGATGACACCCGAGACCATTCAGATGGTTCATTTAACCATTTGTATTGGTTAACCTGTTCTATTAACTTTAATTAACCAGTTATTAACCTTTTTTTTAACAAAAAAAAATTCAAGTTCTTTAGAGAGCATATGGTGATGCATACATAATACATGATGTATGTGATTTTTATAATCTAAGTGCATACATATACATTTTGTTGGATGCTAAATTAGTAAGTGAAAGGTGAATTTAATAGACGCAATACGCATTAGTAAAATTTTGAATCTCAATTTAGTAATCATAAATCTTTTAATAAATCTTAATTTGTCCTTATACCATGTTTCAATGTTTTTGTCCTTCGCTTCGCTTAGGACAATAAAGTGAAGGATTTTTCATAAATAAACTAAGTATGGTAAATTTTTTCGATATTGTGTTTTTATATATGTTTTAAATGACAAAAATAATTAAAATTTTTTAAAAATTAAAAATATCATTTAAATCTCAAATCTAAAAATTAAACGTCCTAATGATTTTACATATAATTAACAAAAATTATTTTAAAAGAAAATATATAAACATTTTTATTCTTTATAAAATAAAAAAGAATGTAATCCATACATAATAAGTGGATTCAAATTCAAAGTATTTGGATTTGAAATTATTACTGAATATACTGTTATATGAATTTAAATTCAAAGTATTTTTTTTTTTTTTTAAAGCTTCACAATTCCAAGAAAGTGAAAAGCTGTTGAAGCTTTTTAAATTTATTACATAAATATTAAACTAATTATTCTTTAGTATGTTTTAATTGAAATTTAAAATTTTTCATTTAATCAAAAGTATTTAGTATTTTAGCATATACCAAATAACTTTTAATGTATCTTATTGGTTAGCCTATTAGGATCATGCTGATTTTGACAGAGCTAAATATCAGATATATTTGCAATTATATAGACTACAAATTAAGCTTCTAATATTAATTTTACTATTATTAAAATGTTTCTAACATTCAAATATTATGGTAAATAATCTAATATCAATAAGGACGCTGACATATATTACATAATATTTTTGGGGATGAGGTGGCAGGGGCTTCTAAGAGATGTCTTACATTATACTTATATATATATCACGTGATCATTTGGCTTACGGTAATAAGCAAAAAATATTTATTAATATTGCAATTCAACATGTGCTTACTCTCCATTCGATACATATTCTCTTAATTCAAATGGAATGATATTTGGTCGTTGTGAAGGTAGAAGAGAAAAAGCAGCTCATTCTGATTCTTAGATTGGCCTTTGGGTCATCCTCAAGTTGCAGGGTATGCTGTTTTCTTGTGATTCTTTAGGAAAGTAAGGATAGGAAAGTACTTCTGATATGTAGAACAACAAAGACAGAATATGTGTTTTTTTCAAGAGACGGACAGTGAGCATTGTAGCTTAGGATTTTTAGACGATCATAATATTGGAGTAAATGAATAGGATTCGTAAAGTATCCATCATTAGCTTTTGTAACAGGTGGTAAGAAACCATTGTAGCTTTCAAGAAATTCCATTGCTTCTTTAGCTCTTGGTAGTTCACAACAACTTGTATCTTTACATTTTCTGATATCAATGGAATATGTGCATAAATTGCAGTATTTTTCAATCCAAAACTATGGAATAAAGCATTTGAGAAAGGTAAACGCTTCATTCTTCTTTTTTGCATTTTTTTGGTTTTGTTTTTCTTGTCTTTTTAATTCTTCGGCCTTTTTTTTTCTGTACTCTTAAATTCTAAATTTTTAAATGAATTTGTAAATGTGTCAATATACCGAGCATTAATGTGTTTTCTAAAAATTGAATCGTGACTCCAAATATTGCAAAGAGTCTCTCCAGCTAGTGTTGGTCACTAGACTAAGTCCAGTTCAAAAAAACATAACTGGACTGGACTAGTCCAATACTATAAGTTCAATTCCAGTCCAGTTTCAATATATTACATATAATTTTAGTTGGTTAATTGGACTGGTTCACTTAGAAAATTGGACTATAACATTAAGTTCAGTGGACCGATCCAATCCAGTTCAGTCTAATAAAATATAAAATTTTCTAGCATTTTCAGTTCACATCACCCGATCAGATAACCTTTTAAATTTGTGTTTAACTCAAATAAATGCTAATCACTAAAACGCTAATTAATTAAAATTACGTAAATAATAATCAGAAAAATAAATATAAATAAAAAAAATTAAAATGACGAAATTAACGAAATTACAGTATAAAGTTATGAATATCACAAAGACTAACCAAGATGAAAATTATGATTTATTTTTCGAGTGGAATTATATCTAATATTATAAAACAAATTTTTTATGTCATTTTTTGGTGTATCTTTTCTTTTTTTACATCATTACGATTTACATATAAAATTTTTTTATTAATAAACAATAAACCTCGGGTCCCTGGGTCAATTTTAAAATTTTAATATTACGTGAGCTGACAATGCTTATTTTATTATAGGTTCATTTTATTATTTTATGAATTTATGTGTAAACAAGTAATTAAAGCTTTTCACAGTATTTAGGAGGATCTAAATCAACACTAAACAATTTATCCAACTTCCATTTTGCATTATTATCTCTCTGAGGATGAGTTCAGTTAGAAAAATAAGCTGAAGCTATGTCATCACCAAAATTATTATTATTTTCAAGCATATCTTCATATTTCATTTGACGTTCCGCATTTTCTTCTGCATCTAACATCTTATTCCATATAGTTAAAATTGTATCCCAATTTTCACCTCTTATTACCTGTTCATTATCTTCAATTATATTTAAATTAGAATCCACTTCACTTGATTCATTATCTTGTTGATTTTTATTTTCATTGCTTTTATCATTATTATTTTCTTCATTATCAATATTTCTTGTTGAAATAGAATGATACATATTTTTTATTGTTTCGAGTTTTTGATTTCTGTGTGCTTAATTAATTACATCACGAATTTGAGCCATTGAAAGTACCTTTTTATGCTAATTAAAAAATTATCATTAATTCATATAAAATTATTCAATAATGATATTAAATTAACTTACATTTAAGCGATTTCTTCGTGCAGAATGAAAAAATCCCATCGCGGACCATAATCTTTCAACTGATGCAGCATTAACCGCAATTCCAAAAATTCTTTTTGCAATAAATCCAAGTTCTTTTGTTTTTTCAGAACACCAAATCTAATACTATAATACATCTCCTTTCCATTGTTTTCATGTTGTATTATTAAAAGGATAATGTTTATTTTGATATAAACCAAATTCACATAAAATACTTGCTGGCTCTTTTTGTATCTATGCATAATAATGATATATTACCCATTGTCCCACATCAACCCAATTCATATTAGGAAGTTCTGTATTAAATTTGTTAATTCAATAATCAGGATGAAGAATAAATGAAGGATCAACAAAGGTTATTCTCATGTTTTTCAGCGATTTTCAAGGCGAATACACATTCGATTAGATAATGTATCATTATTATAATTATTAAAAAGCTTATAAAAATATCCAAATGAATGAAGAACTTCAAATAAATAAGCCTTATCTCGCTGAAGTATATTTAGACATCCACAAAGAGGCAAAAGCATATATTTAAGATTACGAACTGATCACCAAAAATTATCGTCATTAATTGGTCGACATATATCTACAGGAAGTTTAAGTTCATCATTTCTATTTTTTCTTAAAGTGGAAGCATCTGAATCATCAGATGGCTTGTATTTAACAACTAATGTCTTTTAAATAATAAATAATGATAAATAAAATAAATTAATAAATTTGTAAATATTGAAAAATAAATGCTACCTTTAGTGCTTCTTTTGTATTAATAATACTAGCAAAACAATAAAAATAACTATTTCATCTAGTATTACCAGATGGAATTAAATTAACAAATTTTTGATATTGTTCCATTTGTTCATCTCGTAACTTTCCAATAAAATAAGTATGCAATTTTGAAGTAAAATAAGTTGCAATTTTATTAGCATTCTTCGCTACTGCTGCAAGACTAGTATCAGATTTAAAAATATCCCCTATACATAAATTGACTTGATATACTTGATATGCAAAACATGGGAGATATACAATATTTGGGTTGATAATTTGAAGAACACGTCTAATAAAATATTTAATTAAAAAATTAATATAAAAATTTTAAAATAATAAAATTTAAATAATTTTATTAACATATTACATACCATGCACTAGCATACTGTGATGCGCTATCTGTAACAACTGCTGCTACTTTAGTATCCGCATCTTAAACACTTTTAGTTAAAGATTCAATTTTTTCCTTTACTTCTTCTGTTCTGCTTCACTCAGTACTTATATCATATACTTTTCATACAAGAACTTCACCTTTAGATGTAATTAATACACTACCTATTAAATTTTGATTTATTACATTTGTCCATCCGTCAATAGTTAATGTTACACCAATTAAATCAACCTGTACCTTTTTTTCAATTGATTTAATTATATCTTTGCTTGCATTTTCTAAAATTTTCCTCCTAATCGTTTTCTATATGAAAGCTTTAGTGTTGGATTAAGAAAATGAAACATTTCCTGAGAATCTTTATTTTCAACCTAATGAAAACTCCATCCATTTGAAATAGTTGCTTTAAGTACTAAATACCACTATTTTCATTCTTGATTTGTAGATAATTTTTGTATTGCAAAGTTATCAAGAGGTCCTGTAATTCTTATTTTATTTGATAAAGTAGTATTAGAAGTATAAGTGTTACTGGTAGCATTAGAATTGAATGTTATAACACTTTCATTATCTGAATCACATTTATCTTCACTTAATTTTATAATAAAGTTATCATTTTCAAAAAAAGTTTTACTACGTTTTTTGCTTGAAATATTTTGAGCTTTAGTTGTTTCACTATCAGTATCCTGAAGAATTTCTAAACCTTTTTCCTCTCCATATATAGCAAAAAAATTCTCACACTTGGATAAATGACTTTTAACACATTTTTTTGTGTTAACTATTTTATTACTATAAGCATATTCACGAGAAACTTTATCGATACATGCTTTACATAAAGCAAATTTGTTACAAGTATTTGCTTTTTCATTAAGAACTTGAATATAAATTGTTAGTCGATGCTTTTTCATATTAAAAGCATACAGATGTACAATAATATTAAAAAAAATTTTTTATTTAATTTTAATTGGCGATTAAAAAAATTTTTTATTTAAAATGTGTTTAATTTTGATTGGCTAAATTTTATATATCAGTTCAGTTTCAATTAACTAAAGTCCACTGGATTGGATGGTCCAGTCTAATATCATTCCACTGGAACAGTTCAGTTCAGTGACCAACACTGCCTATACCTCATGATAAAGTAGATAATCAGATTTACAAGTATAAGGGCATTATTAAAGATGTTGCAACTAGGTATCAACGTAGTTTTGTGTAGACTGATAAATCTTCTGCACAAATGGCTAAGAATATTCAAAAAATTTATGATGATCTTAAAGAACTTCTTTCTTGGCCAATTTGCTTTAATTCAGATAAGGAGACAGAATATATGAGGGATTGTAAGAGTTTATTGCTTAAACATGATGTAAAAATATAATATGCCAAAACTAAGAAAGGTAATGCTATAGTTGAACGTGATCATAAAGAATTTGAAAAGTATTCTGGTATTCAGCAAAATACTATAGATTTTCTGTTACCTTTATCAAATCATTTTAGAGATTGAGTTAGAAGTCTTCATGTTAATGATGACATATTTAATAATACTCCTACTCGGTTAATAGATATGTCTCCTAATAAGGCAGTAGAAAGAGCACTTAATGGGAAGAAAATAATTGCTAAGCCAGTTGTAAAATATAGAAGACTTATTGGATATGATGAACCTTGTTTATCCTATTATGACTTAGTGAGATATCTTCTTAAACAGGAGAGTTAGAATATGGCCCTGCTAGAAGACGTACTACTGATATGAATTAGTTTCCTCAGGTTTATCAAATTTGCGAATCTTTAGTGCAAAAAAATCAGCTGGTCTTATATTAGCTAATGGATTATGAAAGCAATGACTCAAATAGATCCTTTGTAAGAGAGGAATTGATGATTATTTCTAATACTAAGTTGCCTTCCCAATGGGTCTTATCAAATTGATGATAAGAAGTCTTCTGCTTCATTATCGATATTTTCTTTCTTAATAAAATAATCTTTAGCTAATTTATAATATAACTTATATAAATCTGTGATAGTATTAAGAATCTCTGAATCTCTTCCATATCAAGATTTGTAATCATCCATAATTTGATGATATTTGCGCTCATTAGGAAATATTGTTCAGGCTGATTCTATTACATATTGTTCAGGATCTTCTGACTGGCGCAATTTCTTAACTCTTTCTTTATAGCTTTGCATGAATTTTCTGCTCTTGGGTTTTTTATAATAGAATCCTGCTTTGACTACATTTATTAATGTTGCTAAGAGGTGGATTTGACTTCTGGTAAATGAATTTGTGTACTCATGATGAAAGTGTTACTATTCCGATGCTTATATTAATATTATGAAATCTTTTGTTTAAATTAAAATATTTATTTTTTATTACTATGATAGGCGAATATTCTTGCAACTATTTACTCAGAACTGGAGAAATCTGTGAGTGGACCTGCCGTCAGCCTGAAGAATGCTTTGAATATTAGAAAACTAGGAAGTGTTTTTCCTTATAGGGTTTGTGATAAGCCAACTAGTTCTAAACCTGAGCTTTGTAGAAAGCATGCTAATAGGTATTATGTAACCCAATATATTAATAGGTTTCGGTATAGGACTTTGAGTACTTATCTAGAAGTTTGATATGTTAACCTTCTTTGAAAAATTTTCACCTATTCCCTTTTACACCTGAGGTTAGATTTTTTTTAACCTTAGATTTGCATAATGCAATTGGCTTCAGAATAGTTTCTTGTATATCAAAATATTAGTATACTTAAATATATTCTATAAATTTTTAACTTTCTTGTACACATACAAAAAATTTATATCTAAGACACGCTTAGGTATAAATTTTTTACTTTGCTAGATGATAATGAATCTGCTTTAGAATTAATTCTAGAATATCATAAATAATAGTAAACATAGAAGGTTTCACTAGTCAAAATAAAAAATTTCGGTCATATGACAAATCGACCAAGTATCAGTTTAATTTTAATCAAATTTCGACCAGCATCAACATTTGGCCAAATTCAATCATTACCTTTCGGCCATACTTCGTATAGCATTAAGAATCAATTGAAATTCAGTTGATATTGTTTTATAGTTGATTGCTATCTAAATACTAATTTTCAGTTCAATGACAGTTTCAACCACTAAAATCACATGTAAATCTCCAAATTTTAATCAAACAAATAAAATATAAAAAATTCAACAAACTTAGCATAAATAAATATAAAATCCGATTTTTATAATAAAGGTCAGCTATATAATTTACTAACGAATATAATATTTTTTATTAATCAGGTTAACAGCCATGTATTCTACTGCATTTCGCCGCGTTATAATTTTGTATTTTACTAGAATGAATCGACTGAGAATATGGTGTACTGGTATTATGCAATTGCGACTTTTGGGATAAAAGTCAGCACGCTATAATTTGACATTGCAAGTTTCTTTGTCATCGTTAACACTGAAATAATATCTTACATTTGTCGATTCTGCGAGGCGATACCATCGTACTTATGCTAGATAATGCTTAGATGGTAGTCCATTGGGTAAATCAACTGTGTATAAAGAAGTATTGAATTTGTCCAGGATAGCAGTCGACATTGTTATTACTAGTCACGAATTTCGCTAATACATAAGAGCTTTTGAGGTATCGCGAAGATAGCACTAAACCAAAGACCTCAGATCTAATTCGACACCTTCCAAACTGGTTCATTTTAACCTGAATTATTATAGCATCTAATGAACCTTCCCCAAACGGTTTCTGAAACTCTAGTGATTTGTAGGTTGCCATATAATATTCAACCATTAAATCAAACATTGAATTTGAAAGCGAAACATTTTCGGAAAAAAGTTTCAGCATTTTGCCTGGAAATTGTTCATTTCCTGTGATAACTGATTCTTATATATTTACAGAATTAAGCCAAAATCATCATATTTTATCAGAAGAAAAACTGTCCGTTTCTGAAAGAGACCCAATGGACAACCTGTAATTCAATAATTCAAAGCCTTTCGTCTCTACTCCAGAATTCACAATCTCACTGATTCTATTATCAAAAATCAGTCGACGTATGATTTCGGGTTCAATTTGCCGATAACTATTCGGCAAAGAACCTGACAAAAAATTTGATAATTAGAAAAGGATTAAATTTACTAAAATTAAATTCGAACAGAATCTAGCTTACCCAATATACCATTCATCCTTTCAAATGAAAAGCATCAGAACGCGTAGAGAGGCCTATAATCGTGAGAACATTCACATAGATAAAGCGAAAGATAAAGGTTAGGTGTTATTTTATCATGGCCATAACACTTCTCAATCAGCTTCACAATCTTAATAAGCCTTTCGTGAACCTTTTTCATAGAATCAATTTCTACAATTTGACTCACTAAGATCAAACAGATTCTTACAAAATGTGTAAGAATTTTTCGGTCATTAATAGGTAGGTGTTCCCAAAGTGTTACTGTAGCATAGATGGTGAAAAAAGTCCTCCATTGGTCTGCAGTAAAATTGGAGAATCCCTCTTCACAGTTAATATTGCCTGGTATTCGACCCAAGTCAGACGGAACATAAAACTTGTTCATCATTGTCTGAATTTTATTAAGAGCTACCGGGGTTAATATCCCTTCATCAACCCAAATTCATTTCATTATCCACCTTGCAATGCCTAGAAATAGGCAATGCATTAGGTCTATAATAATGAAACGAATTGGGTTGAAATATGGTAAACGAAGTAGCTCAGACCATCTAATACCAGTAGCTTTAACAAATCGCCACCGAGCAGCATCTGAATTACAATGTTGCCATCCAATTGCATCTTAAAGATATTGAGCTGAATCCCGAGTGATGAACCATTCGTCCATATTGTTTATGCCAGCAAAATTATGCTGATGATTCTCATAACTGGCTTTTTTATTACACTGGTGACATGAAACTAATGCGGAAACATGTCTGCAAATCTTTCTAGCAGTAAGAATATCATACGAAATTAGTATCAATGCTGCTCGAATACTTTTTTCATTTTGAAATTCATGTGAGTGATTTAGAGTCACTTCACCCCAAAGTAACTCTAGTTTGTCAACAATTGGCGTAAGATAGTGGTTAATTCTATGCAAACTAACTTCATGAGGTCCTGATAAAAGGCTAACAATCAGTAAGTTTTCTCGTTTAAACTGAATATCACGAGGTAAATTACATATTACAGCATATATAGCACCAGTACTATGCGTTGTGCCATCATAGGGTTGAAACCAGTCAAGGTTTATCATAAGTTCAAGATGCGAATCTGCCACTTCTGGTCGAAAAAAGTTGGGCAAATTTTCGTCTGTTGTTTCCTTTAACATTTTCCAGACTTGACCATCGTATATGTCACTTAAAATGCTATCAAATGATGTTCGGTTTGCCTAATGACGCAGTAAAGCTTCAAAACCAGGCCGACAATACATAGATTCCAGTTGTTAACGAATCCTAGCAAACAGATAAATTAGTACAGGTCAATTTGAAATCTGACCGTTTAATAATTTTGTTTGCTGAGATAAGGCCACTTGACATAATCGATGTCTTCTACAATTTGAGTTTGGGTACTCTATATAATGACACTTCATGACAGCAAGAGTTTCATCTTGACGAAATTCTTTCACTTTTTGGCTATTATATAATTTGTGACATTTTGAACATACCACAAAGCTATGAAATTAATCTTTAAGGCCAAGAGCCTTTCTTGTAAGATATAAAGTATCAGGAAATGAATTAAAATCAGCATTTCCGATTTTTTCTAATACCAGCTTCATGAATTTTAATAGTGATTCTGTAGCTGTTTCTAGAAGATTAAATCTTACTCGAAAACTCATAATTCAGATTAAAATCCATAAAAATCGGTCATCATTTGTTGTTTCCGTAGTTGAACTTTGAAATGGTTTGAAATCAGGACATGAATAGTCTTTGAATATTTCATAATATTCTTTGTTATTGACCGATTTAATATCATAATCTGAAGAATCAGAATTTTGATCATCAGTAGTGAATTCGGCTTCTTTAGCTACTAAATCTCCTTCGTGTTCTAGAACATTAACAAAAATTCATTAATTGAAATTCGATGATTTGTATATTTTTTTGTACATTTTTTAGGTAGGAAGACAAATTCAGGTTCGGTATAAGTAACATCTTGTTTAGTATTTTGCCGAATTTGATCGGATTGTTGTATATCTTGTAAATCAGTCAACGTTGACTGTTCAGACAGTTCATAATAATAAATATTTTGTTGTAATTCAGTTTCATTAGTTTTATTAGATGAACTACTAGCCAAATTTTGTCCATTTATATCATGTAGTTCCTTTGTACATAAATCTATAAAATTACCATTACATCTGCTACAGTAATAGCGTAATTTTGATGTTCTCTTGCAACTAGATCTATCAGAAGAACGATTTACTTGTGATTCATTATTAATTACATTAGCAATCGCTCTTTTTCTGCCCATTTGTAAAAAATATCAGATGTATGTTAAAGAAAGTGGAAGAAACAAATTTTAGATATATGCGTTTTAAAGTAAAATAAATAAAATCTTTATTTATGACCTCACGCGACTCATGCATCTATTTGGCTAATTCTCACAAAAGTTTATTTAAAGTTTAAATATCATAGTTTTGTTAAATATTGAAAGTGTGATTTTTTATCATTTGAATTAAACCTTTCTCTATTAACTGTAATTTTTTCTCGACTTCCTTTTACAAAATAATCAAAGTTAGAAAGAAATTTTTCTTGCGAAATTATCAAAGTTGTAAACTAAAACTACTATTCATAATATCAAATGTTCTTTCAAAATAAAAAAATTTAAGCCAATAATAGCCAACGTTCGACCAAACTTAATAATAAACCAAACACTTGCTACATTCCTTCTCAGTCAAATACTATTAGTCAGAAAGTTAGTAAAAGTCAAACGACCACTCCAACTCCTTCGGGCCAAAAATCAGGAAATATTCGACTAAATAGCAGTCAGGAAGTTAGTGAGACAAGTAAAAGTCAATCAACAACCCCGTCCTTGGATGCAGGTAAAAATCTTAGTTTTGACCTATCTCCAATAAGAGTTGATAGTATTAGAAAATTGCAAGGAAAAAAACCTAACATTTGTCTGCCAAGTAATTTCCCTGGCATTAAGAATCCACTAGAAGCCACCACGAATACTTCTCCAATACAGGATCGAGCAATAAAGCCAATAGATAATTATTTAGGTCTAACTTATGCTTAATTGAATTATGCATGTCATAGATCCATTTATTAAATATATTTTTAATTTTAATTTTTAGAAATTAACAAATTAAAACGAAAAAATTCTGAATTACAAAAACAGAATAATCGGTTAAGCATCCGAAATCAAGAGATTCTTGGCCAGGTGGAATCTATGATAAAAGAAAATAAGCGTTTACAAGAAGAGAATGAGGCGCTATTGACTATAAATGAAGCATTTAGTTGAGAAAATGACGAGTTATGTGCTGAACTTAAAAGATATCATTCATTTTATCTACCAAAAAGCATACAACATAATCATGTTGATTTAACGAATGATAAACTTTTACAATTTGATGATGAATTGGATGATCGTGCTACTAAACATCATAAAACTGGATTCAAAGGAAAAAAACCAGTTCATCATACTAAAGAAGAAGAATCGGATTTAAGAGGGGCGAGGGTTTGTAATTTATCAAATGTTTTTATTAATTATATACTATATCAATTTCACTGAATTGATTTTTCTTTACTTATAACTAGTCTGAAATGAAGTCGATTCTTAAGACCTTGCCGCCTGAACTTAACTTAAAATATGACGAAACTTTTACAAGTGAGAGCAATACTGAAATTCTCCAAAAGATTATACCTGAGCTTCTTAAAGCAATGAAACTGAGGTACAACCTTTCTTATAAGTAACTGAAAGACTGGTTACAAGTTTTACACAAACACAGAAGAAGTCGTTATATCTACAGTAAAAAAGGAAAGCTTGACCAAGATAATCGACGCCTACATAGCAACAATCGGCTTAATGAGGTAAGTAAATAACGGTAAATTTTATTGATTGCATTTATGTTTACTAATTGTAGTTTTCGTTAAATATAGAAAAAGATTCGTCGTATTAAAGGTGCAAAATCGCTCTTTGCAAAAAAAGACGAACGTTTTGCAAACTATGAACAGATGATATATTAAGTATGCTGAAAGATAATCATTATCATTCGTCTGAGCTGAGCGAAACTGATGATGAAAATAATGAAGAACAAAGAGTCAACGTTTACGACTTGTCATGGCGATCAGATAAGGTATTATTCATTTATGTAAATTTTAGTAAAGTTTCATATTCTTATACTAATTGATTTTTTTATTAGTTAAAATATCTTCTTCGCAATATACTCGATCCATATTCGTTAACATTATAGGCATCGCAATTGATAAGAAATCAAAATTATGACGATATGACTTACAGTTATGAGCTTCTACATCCTTCCGGTGCTCCGGAATGGACATACACTGAGCAGGATACATCAGATTTCGATGGATGTACTCAAGATCAACTATTAATTAAGAAAAATTTAATTAAAGATACTCAAAATTGACTGTTAAGTGTGGATGAAGAGCATCAAAATGGTGAATCATTAGTTTGCAGTGAAATTCTTAATGAAACTTTAAGACAAGGAAATGGAGCTAAAAGTGGTGATGAATATACGCCTTTTATCGATGAAAGTTATAATTATGATGATGATGATGTTTTTATGTAATTTTTAGTAATTTCTTTTTAGTTTTTAAATAAATTTGCGGTATTAAATAAATAATTTGCTGTAATCGGTTGTAAAAAGAATTTATTAGCTTTGATAATATAGTAATAATAAACGAACGTTCATAGCGATTCTTATAGGATTTTAATAGTTTTATTTACCAAACTTTATATACGATTGATAACTGAAACTTTGATTTCATTAGTTGAATTTCGTCCGATCATGTAACGATTTATTTAGATGATTGATGGGCGAGTGGCAGCCAGTTTACACCAATCGATATAAGATTTCAGCTATGAATTTTTTAAAATTTCGGTCAGCTTTAAGTTATAATTCAGCCTAAAACTAGCTATACAAAATCCAGCTGAAATGGACTACTTTGACTAGTGTTTGCAGAAACTCCACGAGCTTAACTTCAAACCTTCGGTTCTTGCTAATCTCGCTTCGTCTTAAACTCAAATCAGAATGATATATTTTTTGATATATTATTTAGAATTAAAATTAGGCTAGAAAGGCTATAAGAGATAGATTTATTTTTGCTATCTGATGGTGTAAATTAATGCCAATTTGATACTAAATATTTGAATAGCAAAAAACGCTCAAATTTGACTAAAATTTAAAATTCTATAGTGGATTCTTATAACTAGAAGGCTTTGAAAATAAAATTAGGACTCTTTTTGCAGATTTTGACTTCAGAATCCCATTTTCGTTCTACTAATTTCATAATAAAATATTCTTTTTAGAGGCTTGATCTCAAGTTGTTTCTATAATATAGTTATTTAAAATTTTGTATTATTATGTGAGCCTCTTTTTAATATTATTACAGTAAGTGCAGTATATTGATCATAGTAAATAACATTTATATAGATATCAATCAGTTGATTGATATAATTTTATATTTTTTTGCCACTTTTTTAACTTTACATATAATACAACTGTGTAATATTACTAATGTTTTTAAATTTTTGTCTCACATAATTTGTTCATTCACTTCTTAGAAACATTTTATAAGTTTGAAAGTTAAATAATTTAATAGTTTTAAGAAGATTTCTTTAAAGTCTATTATATGCTAATTTTAATACTGACCCCTGCCAAAAGTTTCTGAACATCATCTTTCGGCTATTTTATACCGAATACATCATATGACTGTATAATACTGCAGTCATGTAATGTACCTGACCTTTGTTTGCTTAAATCAAAACCAAATAAAAGCGTGT
>CAJVPQ010001583.1:0-17372 GCA_910591825.1 Funneliformis caledonium
ATTTGTAGTTAATAAGTTATAAGCATTTAAAGCTAAAAATAAGTTGTTGCGTTTCTTTTGTCAGCCACTGTATATTTAATAATAACATTTTAAGATTTGAAATAATTTTAATTATAAGTTATTATTACATTTTTTTACAATTTTGATTACTTTATGCTATATTTGATATTTCTATTATATCTGTTATATTTAATATACTTAATAAATTTGACATATCTAATATACCTGATATATCTGACATACCTAATATATATATTAAATTTATATTATAAGTATATAAAAATGACTAAATTTATAATAAGAAAATAACTTTCAACTTTTAGATGTAACTTAATTAGTTCACTTTTAAAATATGTATAACCTTTAATTAGCTGTATAATTAATTTCTTTTTTTTTTATTCTCTTATATTATTATTTTATCTTTTATTTTTTAATTTTATTAATAAATTACTTGATATAACTTGTAACCTACTAAAGTATAAATATATTCTAATAATATATAGGTTTTTTGTAATAAAAAGAGAAAACTATTAAAAAAATATTTTTAAGTTATTATTAATCTGAACTTATTTACTAAAAAATAATATTTAGCTTATAAAGTAAAAAAATTTTTTTTAATAGTTTTTTCTCTTTCTATTACAAAAGCCTATGTAATAAATTTTAACTTATTAAGGTGTAAATATACTTTGCAATATATAATAGAACTATTTGAGTTAATAATTAGATTATTATATAAATTTTAATAAAATTTACTACTTGAATACCCTATCTAATAGTCCTTATTTAATAAAATTGCATATTAATAGTATAAAAAATATGTAACTATTACTTTAGAAAAAATCATAATATTTGAAGATGTTCAAAATATAAAGAAAATTGTGTAATTAATAGTTTAAAATAAATAAAGTTATAATTTGTTATCAACTTCTTTTATTAAATATATCAATTATATTATAAAATTTTATATAAAATTTATAACAAAATATTTCAATAATATAGTTATTAATTAAAATAAAAATTTTATTA
This sequence comes from Funneliformis caledonium, assembly GCA_910591825.1. Lineage (NCBI taxonomy): Eukaryota > Fungi > Glomeromycota > Glomeromycetes > Glomerales > Glomeraceae > Funneliformis > Funneliformis caledonium. Next base: position 1,027 of record CAJVPQ010001583.1, read on the forward strand.
TGCAAATTCATAATTTATAAGTAATGTGATTTTTAGAGTAATTAAAATAATAATAAACTATTTTTTTCAGTTTTGTCAAATTTTTATAATAGTTAATAAATCAATATTATAATTTAAATATCTTTTATATTTTAGATCTTTTTAAATAATTTATTTTATTTTAAAGATATTAAAAAAAAGAAAAAATTTTCTAATCTAATAATAAAAATAAAAAATATTAAAATTTAATATATATTATATAATATTAACTAATTTAATTTAATATAATTTAATTTTTTTTGAATTACTATCTTATTTTATAAATTTTAATATATTGAAATTATTATATAAAAATTTAGAATCTGATATTAATTTTATTTAAAGATAACATTACAACTAGTTACAACTGGTGATAAATAAGTATTATAAGGTTGTAATTAGTTTTAACATTAATAAAAATTAAATTATAACTAGTTTTAGCATTATCTTTAGTTTTATTATAATTAGTAATAAAAAATTAAATAATAATTGGATAACACTCTTATAAGAGTGTTATCCAGTTTCGCTATAATGTTATCTAATTATAAATATAATGTTATCTAGCTACAAATATAATATTACTTAGTTACTATTTTTAGTGTTCTGTGACCTTACTATTGCTTTATTGCTATCCACTTAATTTCATTACTCTATAGCTTTTTATTGCTTTGTAGATATTTGCTTGATTTTATTGCTCTATCCTCTTTTTATTTCCTTCTAGCTATTTGCTTATTTTTATTACTCTATAGTCTTTTTGTGACCAAGATACTAGGCTGACATTTATTGCTAAAAATTATGTTGTGATCAGATGGCACAATAAATTTGCGATTAGATTTATATAATTTTAAACTTGTTTGGATGAGAACATTAAGAACTTTTTAATGATGCTAAGATCGCATAGATCAGGTGTCTAGATGCTGAGTTATTGTGTCTCAAAGTTTTAAAAAAATATGAAATAGTGCTAGCTGAAATTAATAAAATTTACTGTATCTTACTGTGTTAATCACGTGTTTTAGTTTCTCGTCAGTTCTAGACACTTTTTCATCACTTTTAAGTAATTTTTGAGTAACTTTTGAAGGCCTAGTTTAGTGATCAGTTGGTTAGAGAATTAGAGGTGTAATTTATATTATATTGATCAGCCCATATATTTTCCTTTTCAATTGCCATTTCTTGATTACCAGATGAGGTACATGCGAAATGCTGAATTTGCAATCCATTTATTTGCTAAAGATGTATCGCAATCTATTCATTCACTTTTTGATTGCTGATGAGACACATATGAAGTGCTGATATTATATCATTCTTGTAATCCTACCTTTTATGACCCTTTTGATTGCTGAGAATGAGGCATGAAATGCTAAATTAGTTCAGGTTATATTGCTTTTATACCCTTTTTTGTGTATTCTACTGAATCTTTTTGCTTTTCTGACTTCTTTCCTGCCTATCAGTAATAGTACACCAAAGCATAACTTCTTATTTTCTTCCTATATATTATTCTACTTTGGTGTATTATAAATTTATATCTTATTTTTCGCTCTTACATTCCTAAAACTCTTTCCTGTATAGTTATTACTCTGAAATACTTAAGAATACTACCACATTAATCACTTTGAGGTACTACCATATCATTTACTTTTGAGTATTACCATTGATCCAGTGTTTTACCAGTAAGCATATTCGTCTAAAATTTTATTTTAAACTTGAGATTTTGTTAGTATATATATACTAGAAACTTTCTATTTATTTATACTGAAAAGTTTACTTTTATCATGTTACTTGCACAAAAAAAAATGCTAGGTCTCGTCCTAAAATAATAAATAAAGCAATTAGACTCTTTTTAGAATTAACAGACTTTGACTATAAACCTGGTTATAATGATCATATATACTTTCAATATTTGTCTAACAATAAAAATGATATCTCTTTTCTAGGAGTCTATCATCTTGAAGAGATTTATTCAAAATATATTATTCAGGTAGCAGAAAAGGATTTTACAGTAGTTAATCATCTATCTGAAGTTTATGAGTTTCCTGATACTTATAAATGCATTGATGAGAATTTGCCTTTTCACCTAGTTTTGAATATTGATGTAAGGCAGTATTCTGATCCTATGAATCCTAAACTCTTTTCTTTAGATAAATATAAAATTTCTCACAAAGATTTATTATTCAAAATCTTAATTGTCTGTACTGATATTATATATTCTGATTTAAATCATTTTATAATTTTAAATGCTTTTGCTTTAGCCAGTTCGTCTAATACTAATAAATGCAGTTAACATATTGTATATTCTTATACCTATTTTATTAATTATAAAAACTTTAAGGATTTTGTAGAAAAAGTCGTTGATAGAGTTGGAAAGTCATATTTAGAATTTATTAATATTAGACTCTATAAATCTCATTTCAGCCTTTGTCTTCTTAGATCGGTAAAGGAAGATAGAGTTAAAAGACTTGTGATTTCTTCTGTCAAGAAAGGATATTATGAAATAGAAAATTATTTAGTTCAGCTTAAATCCAATTATTCTGAAATCTGGTCCTGAACCTTTTTCTCTTTAAAAGAGGAATTCTAACTCATTGAAGATAAACTATTTTAAGTATGAGAGCTAGTTTGATTATCGCAAAATATGGATGGCTTGAGGTTGGTGATATTAGAAAGGGATTTGTCAACTTTCAAGCTCAGTTATTAGAAGCATGCCCTATTTGCAATATCAAACATGAAAAAGACCAGTTATATAGTTTTCTTCTTAAAAGTGGGAACTTTATACTTAGATGCTATCAGCAAAAGCAATATAAATCAGATCATAAAGGATTAATATTCAGAGAAGCAACTAAATTTTTTACAAAGCTTAAGCGAGAAATAGTTGAAAGAATAGGCGATGCTATATCCAATCTACGCTTCCTTATAGAATTATCAGAAATAGCAATTAATATAGAAAAATTAAGAGATGCCCTGAAGTATATCCCGATTTCTTGAACACTGAGAAAATAACAACACTTATTTGTTCTTCTCTAGAAATATAGAAAACCATTGCATTAAGAGAGATTATTATGGTATTGAAAGATAAAGTACATAATATTTCTTCTTTATCATTCTATATCTGGATCTCTTACTGAAAGTTTTTTAACAATATATCAAAATCTAAATTTAATGAGTTAAAAGTATCTGACTTCTGAATTTGCAACTACCAAAATATACAAAGAGACTTATCTATAAATAAGTGAAATATTATCATAGTATAGGTTGAGAGACTCTTTCGTGTTAAATTTACAGTCTGTCTATTTATAGCTATTTTTGATGAAGCTAATACCATTATGCGTCAAATGTCTAGTGGTATAAATATATGGGAATCTGAAAATGTAATGTGTGATGTCTTAAGATCTGCGAAACATATTTTGGCTATAAATGCCTTCACAAATATCTCAACACTAACCTTCCTCTAGATTTATAGTAGTGAAAATATTCATGTAGTCGATAATAAGTATCAGCATTGTATAGGTAAGACAGTTGAATTCATTTATATTCTAAATAGTGAAGCAGAAGCTATGCGAATAGAATATAACCTTTTGAGGTAGGTAAACATGTGGCATTTGTATTTACTGAAGCAATGATAGCTAGAGTATTAGTAGAAAAAGCATCTAAGTTATCTAAACCTGATAATTCGCTTATTAAAGCCTATGTATATTATAGAGATATGGATAGAAAACAGTGACAAAAAGACTTTTCTGATATTAATGTCGCTTGGAGTGAGTTTAACTGTATAGCTTATACAAATACAGTGAAGGCGAGAATATTATTTAAGATTACAGGTCACTTTGATATAATTATAGCTATTACAAATATCACTACTCCAATTCATGTCGAAGTTCTTATACAAATGTTTTACCAAATTCGTGATTGTTCTTACCATATTGTTTCTATATTCTATTAGAAAAATTCTAATGAGCTTTTTCGCTTGTCAGATCGTAAAAATATTAAGGCAGAATTTACTAGTGCTTAGCCTAATAATTTACCTACAGCAATAAAAGAACATCGCGAATGGAATAGCAATGCTATTTTTTATAAAATTGATAAATCTTCAGCTATAATAACATTTATTAAAGTTGAGTATCAGAAACACCTTTCTGTAAGATATTTTATTGAGAAGCTTTGTAGTCTTATAACCAGTACTGACACTTCTCTTCAGCTAATAAAAATGGATGGAGCTGAAGAGTTATAGAGAATTATAAAAGAATTCGTAATGAGATTAGAGTTAAAGCATTAGTTATTAAAGAAATGGATTTTAATATTGTTGCTACTTCCCAGAATCTTAGCCTTAAAGAAGCTGAAATCCTTAAATTTGACCAAGAGCTCTCTATCACAGATACTATAGCATTTAAACGTTTTTTTATGCGAAATCTTTATTGTAAAGACATGAGTATTGAGAATTGAAATAATATTTGCAATAGAAAATTCGTTGAAAATTTTAATTCACCTGAAGCTCAGAAGAATTTCTTACAGTTGTCTTATTTTCGAAGGTAAGGTCATAATGAGGAAAATGCAATGAAGGGATTGAAAGCTGAGGAAAATATATAATGAAAAATTGTCTGCTATAAATCTAAAGAGAATCTGAAAAAATCAGTGACAGAAGATTTGTGTAAATCTTATTCAGCTAATCATTGAAAAGTTATACAAGAACTTTTTCAAATACTAGGTTTTATTGGCATTGATGACGAGCGTACTCTTTCTGGTAATACTACATCAGAATTATTTATGCGGTCTTGTGAAAGGTTTATAGAAATTTAAAACCAATTTTTATTACTCTTTGATTTTAAGTCTCATACAAAGAAAACACTAGATCTTCATTCAGCTATAAAAATAATTAATGCAATTGCTGACAATTGGTGTGGGTATACCATTGAAAGTGATAAAAAAAGAATAAGACCTAAACAATAATAAGTTAGGCAATACTCATACTGAATTAATCGCTAGTTATATAACAGTACTAGTTTTAGAGATAAGGGCATACCAGTGCTTCTATTATATAGGTTAAAAATAGATAATGAAATTATTTCTCTAGAATTATAATTACAATCAATTAATAAATGCTAAATCATCTTTATTTTTTTCATACCTCTCTAACTAATTTTTCTTATAAACAGGTTTAGCATGATCCGTACAAAAGTCAGTTTAGAAATAGATCAACTTATTATAGAATATGCATCTTTTTGGGTGGTGACTTATAATGTCTGACACATCTAGCCTTGCATAAGTATCTTTTTCTGCAGAATGACTCATCTTTTTTGATATATTGATAAAACTAAGATGGTAAATTAGAAGGGATCTCTTTAGAGTCCTCTAAATCAGCTGTATTTCTACCAAGGATTATAGTACTTCTTTTTGAGAAAGTTATTAAGATTAATATATATTAAATTTCTCTTCATTTTTTTATTATAGATAGATCTGATAAGTATTCGAAAATATAGCACATATCTTCTAAAGAAATGAGAATTATTTTTTATTTTAAAGATTTGATTTTCTTAATATACATATACCAAAAAAATTCTATTAATCTACTTATCATTGATATGGTTACCAAAACGGCTACCCTAAAGATTTGAAAACCTAAAGCTAATAATTTTGTGTTAATCTTAGAATAGTTCTTAGAAAAGATTAATTTGTCAGCTGATTCCACCTCAGAATAATTAAGCAAATATGCTCCCAAACTTGATGTTTTACTTTCTGATTGAATATCCCGCAGGTGTGTTAAAGTTGTTCTTACTAACAGTATTAATAATAGATATTCATTTAGTAAAAAGAAGATAGATGCTTTCATGTCAGATAAAAGAAAGAAAAACCTCACCATAGAAGAAAGAACGAAATTTTGCATTACAGCCAGTAATGTTATAGATATTTTCACCTATCATTTAGACTTAAATCTGAAAAATAAAGATGAAAATGAAATCATTATTAGTGTTTCGCATCAGTCAATATTCTGTATAAAGTTAACAAAAGGTGATGTAGATCCTGCAATTATTAAAGAATTTGCCAAAGATAAAGACCTTATTTAAGATTCTAATAAAATTCAGAAAGAATGAATTAAAAAGTGAATAGTTAATCTGGACAGAATTCCTATACATTTCTCCTTAGTAAATGTGAGTAAAAGGATTCAAAATATGGATATTTCTAAATTTCTACTAGAGAGAATCTTGCGAATGTGATAGTGATGTTGAGTATGAGACCTGTAAAAGTAAAATCTTTTCAAATTAATATCTATGAACTGGACTCTTCGAACATTCCATCATAGTATAAAGAGAGCTATTCTTGATACTGTACTAGCTATTTAAAGAACAGAGAAAAAAAAAGAGAAGAATCCTGATCCTTGACTATTTCTTTCTATAGAAAAAAATTTAGAACACGCAAGAGAATTGCTTAACTGAATTCAAGATACAATTAAGGCTAAAAAGTTATCTGATCCTGTCTATACTGAAAGTAAAACACGTAATACTTGGCCATTTAATAAATTCTTAAAACAAAAACCTTATAAAATTATACCTAAAAAATTAAGAGATTATGAAAGTAAACACACTTCCAGAATTTATAGTGGTAAGAACCCAACTCCTCAGCATCTTAAATTGCTTTTGAGAATCGCATTAAAGCAAAAATCTGACCACCTTGATACAGGTGATAATTATGTTATAAGCAATACAGAATTAGAGGAGTCTTCTTTTGAAAGTGAGAGTTCAAAATCTCAAATACAGGCTTCTTTGCCTACGCTTTAGTCTGATCTAAAAAAGTTTCAAACTATGAATATAAATTCAATGTTAGCTGAAATTCAGAAATAAATGCCAATCTAGAATAGGCTGAAAGGTGCTTTACATGATTGCATAATTTTTCTGAAGATGCTTTGCTATTTTTTTGTTTGAGGTAAGATATGATATACAGTATATAAAATATCACAAAAATAATAATTGATCAAAATCATTCATCTGATATATCTAACAAGTAGAAAGTTATTATATATACAAAGAAATTAGCCCAGATATTTAGACTAAATAAGCAAAATATAGAAGTGTATATTGCATTTTCTGGTGAAAATAGAGCATTAAAGAAATAATTAGAAGATTATTATTCCTAATATAACACTTTAGAAAAGAGGGTAAAAGATTAAAGAGAAATGTAAAGTCCTTAAAGACTGAATTAGAAGATCTGAATAAATGTATAGAACTGGACAAATGTGTAGATATGGAAACTGTGGTTAATTTAATATAAGAAAAAGTTTCCTCAATAATTGCTAAAAAAGGTAAGGGTTCCTCCTATTTATCTAAGTCTTCTAAAAAATCTGATTCAGTCAAGACAATTATGATAAAAGAAAACGAAGCTATCCTCATAAGCAACGAAGGAAGATACAACCAAAAAAGGTTAAATGGTTGGTAGTTTAAAATGGATTGAGCTAGAGGGTTCAAAGAATTAGGTGTTAAATAGAGATTTATTTTTGAATATTATATATAATATAATAAATAGTATTCATAAATTGTGTAGTCAAAAAAAATATCCCTATTGAGATATTAATCGATATGTGTACTAATATAAATTGCATTAGCTAAAAACATATTAGTGAATTAGAAATTACATATCACAGTGAAAGCAATAACATTGCAACTCTAGATGCATCTTATTTCACATTAGGAAAGATCAATTTACATATTAGTTTTGAAGATAGCGAGAAGCATAAAAGCATACCTGTTAAATTCATAGTTCTTAGATCAGATTGGCCTAATTATTATCCTAATTTAATCTTGGGAATGTTGTAGTTGCGAGAAAATGATGCAAATTTTGATATACATAATTCATTACTAATCATATATGATAATTTTACAATTCTATTCAAAAAAGTAGACTATATTTCGACATTATCTGATAGTCAAATCTGAGCTATAACTGATTTTTCCAATCCAATCCATAGTTCAGAGTGATGATCATTAGTCTAAAAGATTTTTTGCTGAGCCACAGATTGTGCGACAAAAAAAATAAGTAGATCATTAGTCAGGTCTTGTGTGATATTAATTTTTGCATATATATTCGAAAAAGAAAAATATATTAACCTTTGTTCTTTATTTTTTTCCCATATAAATATGAGAAAAATGTGAAAAGAGATCTAGTTTCAACATAGGACTTACCATAAAAGTAAATACAGTAATACCTTCATAAGTGCACACACTTAGAACTAGCTATACACGTACACTTATGGAGGGTATGAACTTATAAAATAGTCAATAGAAAAATAGATTTTATTATACAAATTAAAAATCTGATAAAACTTTAAATTTGTTTATTAAACTTTATTTATTTAAACAGTATTTATTTAAACCCATGTATTTAAGCTAATTTTATATATTTTTAAATTCAAATGTATTTATTTAATCTCAAATAAACTCAGTTTATTTTCCAATACACAAAAGAAACATATTTAAAACTCTTATAAGTAGAATTGATTACAGGAGTAAGGAAGAACATGTTTATCTCAGAACCACAGACGTAAATTGCTTAACAAATGTATCACAGTACCCATTGACAATGTATTTGATTATACACTAACAATACTGCAGATGCCAGAATTACTTTTAATAAAAATATGTGTTAAGGTCAGTTTGTTGCATTAAGCTTATCTTTTTGACTCTAAAAAATTTTTCGATCTTTTTCACTAACTTCACATATTCTTCTGCGTTATCCTGTTAAAGTAAAAATGTACATACAATTTTTAAGCTAACAATTGTAGCATTAGGACTAATAATAGGAATTTCATCACTATCATCCATTTCGTCTAAATCCACATTCTTCTTGTCAGTATTCTTAAAGAGATATACGAGTTTTTCAATAACTTGATCATCTTTGGAAACTTTGTAAACAACATTTTCTTCTAGTATATTAAGAAACTCTTCTGCTTATATTAGATTAGAAAGATTAAGGGCTCAAAGTGAATCTGCAAAATTATAAAGTACCAAATTTTCATTTTGACGAATATCCTCTAAAATATTTTTAAAATCTACATTTGCATCAGGAAGAATTTTTGTATGGCGCTAACAATTATTAATTATTTCAGCATTAACCTTATCTCAGGCTTAGATGATAAATTGAATTATTTGTAAGACATTGATGCATAAATTCTCTACACAATTACCTTTCTTTATATATTTTAGCATCAAACATTTAAAAACAAACAGTTAGATTTGAATACTAAAATATATAGCAAATTTAATAATTTTACTTACCGTATATGAGAATGATGATAATGTCTTTTAAAGGATATAATTATTTTAGCATTTATTGGCTGAATTTTTGAAGTTATATTCAGAGGCAAAAAAATGGATATCAGTGTATTGTAAGGTAAGGCCAGCTAGCTTATAGCTGGAACAGTTGTTAAGAAGAAGTAATACACGTTGGCCTCTATATTTTAGACTAACTTAACTATTGAATTCTTAAAGCTACTTTTGAAAAAGTGATGCAATTATCAAGGCTTTGGCATTATTACAGTATGTCATTAGCATAGTTTGAATTCTTATATTTTTAAAGCAACATGGTCTTTCAAATTTTCCAATGATTAAAGGTTTTAATTTGTGTGAATCATCGGCATTTATACACAATGCAACTGAAAGACGTTCTTTGTTTACTTTATGCCTAGAAAGACATTTAGTTGCAAGTATTCAATCAGGTTCTAACCTATAAATATAAGATAAGTAAATTTTTTTATTTAATTTTTTTCTGTTTTAAAGATTTACCTATAAAAAAGTTCTGTTTCATCCATATTATAGATTCTTTTAAGAGGATAATTAGAATAACATTCTTTTAATAGAGTAAAGTATTAGCAATAGTAACTTCATCAGCAGATAAAGCTTCTCTTTTAAGCTTTCGTTAACGAATTCTATTACAGTTTTTAAACTTATGGAGTCATTCTGAGAAGAATTGTAATGCATCTTGAAAAATATCTAATCCATCAGCAATCATTTTAGCTTTTTTAATAAGTATTGTATCGCTTAAAACTGTTTAATGCTGATAGTTTAAAATGAATTTCTTAAGAGCAAACTTAAGTTTTGGATAAGTAACTGATTTATAGCATTTTGAATTTGGACTAATAGTTTTTGAATTAAGTCATTCTTCTGCTATTTGTAGGATACGAGTAATAGTATTCTCATCAACTCTAACATTCCATTTTTTAATCCAGTTAATATACTGAACCCAGTCCTTTTATTATTTTAAGCGTAAATACAAAGTTCTCTTTTTTGAATTTCAGAAAGAGTGGTTCTTTTGAGAGACATTTTTAGGAAATTATAGCTGATTTCAATATTATTAAATAATAGTAAATCATCATTGTTTTTTTCTTAATTTAGATATATGACAGAATCTAATACTTTAATTTTTATTCTATAGGGATTTAGACATGTGTTATTTCCTCATAAATATACAAAATATTTTCCTGCTATACTAATTTAGAATAATTGATTAAGCAAAAATAAAAATGTTCTATGGAATTTATTTATTCACTAACATGCACAAATAGAATCATCTAAAATAATCGCTTCTAAATCTTTTCTGACTAATACTAATTTGATTAGTCATCAATAAATCAAGATAATACATATATTTATTATTTATGCTTACCATAATTTGTTTGCATTCGTTTCATTAATTTATTTAATAAATTTAAGAAGCCTTTTATATATCATTTTTAAATAGATTAAAAAAATTTTTTTTTTACAAAAATAAAAATTAATTTTTAATAATAAAATAAAGGCATTATCACATTATATATGAAGTTATTTAAATTATATATATAAATTTACTTATTGGATAATATATTTAATATATTTTATTTTTAGAATTTTCAAATATAAAAATTAACTTATGATTATACAGTTGTCTCTGATTAGTCGATTGTCATATGCATGCATTTATAGAGAACATTCTAAAATATCTGGGACTCAGAATTTCTTGCACGTGCAAAAATTGGAGAGTATGCATTTAGCTCTAAGTCCTAAGCTTAGGAATAAGCTATAGTGTGCATATAGAAAAGGTGTGTATTTATAGAGATGCACTTATAGAAATGTTACTGTACTGATAGTAAAAGCATATGCTATAAAGGACTAAAGACTTTAAAATTTTAAGATCGCTAAGCGTAAAGCTAACTATATATCTTGTAGGGTAGATCTTCATGTGAAAAGATTTGAAAATTTCATTTACATGTGCTTTTGCTTTAGCGCTTTCAGTTATAGAACTCTTAGCATCAGACGATAATACTAATAATGTCTCATACCTTCTTAACTTTTTTCTAGCAAGACATGTAAGAGTATGTAGGAGTTCAGCCAACTTTTCGCAAAAATATTTTCAGAAAAAATAATACAAAATAACATATATGCTGTATATACCAGATATTATGTATGTATAGGAATGAGTTTTTCTCACTATGATTTTTTGCAATTAGAAAACAAAAATGACTTATAAGAGTATTATCAATCTTAAGTATTGCCTCCAGGATGGTGAGAATAAAATAATTTACATAGTCTCACTTTGCAAAAAAGATAAAGTCGCTATTCTCGAATTTGCTATTAAAACTCTATTAGCAAATCAAGGTTACCAAGCTTTTTTTCTCAGCTTTGACCTCTATATTAACGATCCTAAGGAAGATAAATTCATAAAATCAACTGAAAAGATTTCTAAATAAATATTTCGATAAGCCTCTTATTCTAGATCAAATTTACATTCTTATAAAATCTAAGAATAAATAATATTTTTTTTATTTGCATTATGTAATGATATAGTCACAATTTTATGTATTGTAAGTCAACTTCTGACAATATTTTTTTATTTCATAAATAAAGTATTATTTTATCGAACGTATATGAGAAACAGATCACGTGTGATAATATAGGATTATAAATATAACATTTTAAATGAACTAATCTAGCGTTTAGGTAATAAGTGTAAAGAGTCTTTACAATTAGGAAGACACAGTGATTAGACAATTATTGCACCTATGATGCAATGTGATTGATCAGTCTCTTGTGAAACAGAATAATTTCTCACATATAGTCTGCCTCAGTATTTTTTTCGTAAATAAAATTCTTTTTTGTTCTTGTCCTTATATACGCTAGTTTGTACTAATAATATTTTGTAAAAAATACTATAAAAGCTGAAAACATATCTATCACTTTATTCTGTCTTATCAAAGGAAACATGTCTGCAAATGCTTTTTCTGTTAAAATAAGTAGGAATGAACCTATTAGTGAACTAAAAAAAGCTATCAAAGTAGAAAAACAAAATGACTTCACTAGTGTAGACGCAGACAAGCTCAAGCTATGGAAAGTGCTAATCTCTGATGATCATATTAATCTCTTAAGCAATTTTTTCATTTAAGAATAGTGACAAGTTGTTGGTAATAAGAAAGATTTTGAAATACTTCTCTGACTAATTCCTGAGAAACATATTTATGTCATAGTCTCTCTACCAGAGACTATTACTGCTTCGAGCGAAGTATTGGAATTAAGGGAACAACTTGTCTTATTGCAGATATTATCACTGATCAAAATCAAAAAAATCAGACATGCGAAAAATTAGCCTAAATTCAACCTAAATTCGGCAAATTATCAAAAAATTGGCCTAGCTGATTAGCATACACTAGAAATCGGCCAAGAATCAGCTAAAATTTGACCTATCTTATTTATAGCCAATTGGCATACTTATTGACGATTGGCATACGTCAAAAATCAGCTAAAATTCAACTCATCTTATTTATAGCCGATTGACGTCTGATTTACATCTGATTGATATACATCAAAAATTAGCTAAAATTCGACCTATATTATTTATAGCTGATTGGCATACTTATTGCCGATTAGATACATCAAAAATTGGTTAAAATTTGACTCATCTTATTTATAGCTGATTGACGTCCGATTTACATCTGATTGATATACGTCAAAAATAGACTAAAATATTTCAAAATAAAATAAAATTCAAAAGGAAATATAACTGATATTTAGGATTAACAACCAAATAATGCTAAAAACATTCAATTTATTTTTATAAATGATATTTTCTATTAATTGGATTAATAGCCAAATATTCTTTTGCATTTTGCCAGGCTGAAATTCGATAGTTAATCGGTACAAATTAACCCAAAATATGATGAATTGGTATTATATAATCACGACTTTCTGGATAAAATTCAGTATCCCATAATTCGACATTACATGTTTCTTTTTCACTAAAATAATATCACATATTTGGAGAACTTGCAGGTTTATACCAATGAACAAATGCTAGAAAATGTTCAGCCTTTCCGGATGGCAAATCGACCTTATGTGTAAAATAATATTGGACTTGACCAGAATAACAATCGACTGTACCATCATTTATAATAAATTTGGCCAAATGGTACGAATTTTTTATATATCGCAAAAATATTAATGATCTGAAGATTTTAGAACCAATTCAATACCTTCCAATTTGATTCATTTTGACCTGAATCGTTATATTATCTTTTGAATTCTTATTAAATGGTTTCTTAAAATCAAACGTAGTATAAGTTGTATTGTAGTATTCAACCATCAAATCAAGCATTTCATTTGAAATAATTATATTATCAGATGATGGTTTAAGGAATTTGCTGGGAAATGGTTCACTACCAGTAACATTTGATTCCTTAATTCATCTAAAATCGATGAATTTTGTCAGAAGAAAATTTACCTGTATCTAAAAGGGAACTAATTGAAGGCTGATTGTCTAGCAATTCAAGTCCTTTTACCTTAATACCACTGGAACTTATAATACTGTCAATTTGAATATCAAATATCAATTGATGCATTAGCTCAGGTTCAATTTTTCTATTATTATTCAGTAAAGAACCTAAAAATCGTTTATAAATTAGTAAGCTGATTTATTCAAGAAATTCTCATAAAAAAAATACCTAATATTCTATTCATGCGTTCAAAAAGAAAAACACCAAAATGCATATAATGGATCATAGTCTCTTGAGCAATCATATAAATGGAAAGAAAGGTAAAGATTTGGTGTAATTTTGTTACGTCTGTGATTATTTTCAATCAACTTTACTATCTCAATTAGTCTTTGATATGCTTCATATAATAGATCTAATTCCACAATCTGGCTTACTAAAATTGTACAAATCTTTATGAAATGTGTAAGAAACTTTCTATCTACAATCAAAAGATGTTTCTAAAGTGAAACAGTGGCATATACAGTGAAAAATATTTGCCACTAATCGGCCATAAAGTTAGAAAATCCTTCTTCTTCATAAATTTTATCCAGAATTCGACCTAGATCAGAAGGAATCTGAAACTTATTTATCTTTTTCTGAATCTTATTCAAGGAATTTGATGTCAAAATCCCTTTATCGATCTAGATTCATTTTACTATCCATCATGCAATGCCTAAAAATAGGCAATGCATTGGATCTATTGTGATATAATTTATAGGGTCAAAATATGACAAATATAATAATTCAGACCATCTTACGCCACTTTGCTTTACAAATCATTTTGTGAAGTATTCAAATTACAGCGTTTCCATTCTAACGCATTTTAATGATGTTCAATTGGATCTCGCATAATGAACTAATTATCAATATTATCCATTCTGACAAAATTATGCTGATGATTTTCATAATTTGCCTTCTTTTCGCATCTATGACATGATACTAAGGCTGAAATATATCCACATATTTTTCTAGTGGCTGGTACATCACATGAAACAAGAATTAAAGCTGCACGAATATTCTTTCCTTCAGGTGTTCATATGTTTTATCTATTGTAAATCCATCACAAAGTGATTCCAATTCATTTACAATCAACGTTAAATAGTGATTTATTTTATGTAAACTGACTTCGCTTGATCCAAGTAAAATACCAAGAATCAGTAAATTTTCACGTTTAAATCAGATATCATGAGGCAAATTGCATATAGCGGCATATATTACTCCACCATATGGCTGGAACCAGTTGAGATTTAGCATTAATCTAAAATGAGAATCAGCCACTTCATTTTGAAAAAAAATTACTGAATTTTCTTGTAAAAATTCTTTTAATGTTTGCTACACTTCATCATCATATATATTAGTCATAATGTTGTCAAAATGCTGACGATTTGTTTATTGTCTCAGACTAGTTTCAAAATTAGACCGACGATACATAGAATTGAGTTGTTATCGAATTTCAGAAAACGGAAAGATTAAATTAGGTCAAATTAAAGTTTGATTTATCAATACAATTTTTTGAGATAACAGAATATTACAAAATCGTATTTTGCGAATTGACAAATTGGAAAATTCTATATACTGACATTTTACTACAGTTGGCATATTATTCTATTGAAAATTCACCACTTCCTGCTTTTGATACAGTTTATGATATTTGGAACAAGAAACAAAATGATGAAATCAGTCATTTAATCCAAGTGCTTTTTTCGTTAAGTATATTGAATTTGAAAAATTTCTAAATTCGTCACCTCTGATTTCTATCAGAACCAATTTCATAAATTTTATTAATGCCTTAGTTGCAGACTCTGTAATGTTGAATCTTATCCAAAATAATATGATTCAAAGTAAAATCCAGAAAAATCAGTTATCAATAAATTCTGTATTTGATAGATTTTGAAATGGCTCATAATCCGGTGATGCATAATCTTTAAAAGTTTCAAAATCATCCTCTGCAAAAAATATCATCATCTTCAGATTCATCTGTAATATAATCTTCTTCAGTGGTAAATTCTAAAGATTCTGAATGTTGATCAGCTTCTGTTTCAGGATCATTGGAAGGATTTATGCCAGATTTTGAACAATTTGTGTATTTTCTTACACGTCTCCGAGATAAAATGTAGAATCAAAATCTTCTTGATATTTATCATTGGATTCATGTTTAATGATTTTTATAATTCATCCAGTTGAAATCGATGTTGACAATTCTCCCATTTCATTTTTGTATTTCAAATTGATGAAATGTATCTGAAATAGAACTTTATGAATCTTGATATCTAACTCTAGTATTATAAGAGGTTGATGGTCTAGAAGTAGATATATTTTCTTCATCAGTTAAATCACCAATTGACTTACTTATTTTTCTACGAGAAGGTGTATTTGAAGATTGAAAAGTAAAAATATCTTCTTCATGGATTAATTTAGGAATCGATTTATTTCTTTTACGAGAAAAGATTGACTAGATGATGAATCATCATCATCACTGTGTAATTTAGAAATCGATCTTTTTCAGCTCATTTTTATTTTATAATTGAGAAATTAAGAGGAAAATAAAAGTTTGAAATGGAGTTATTTTTGAGGA
>CAJVPQ010001584.1:0-17359 GCA_910591825.1 Funneliformis caledonium
GTGACCAATAGAAATTTTGCCAGTTTTATTTAGTAAACTGACATATCGTTCACATGTGCGCAAAGGAATGCACAATCAATTAGAAATTTCCTTTGCATTACGCACTTTTTGGTCCCAAAGTGACTTAACAGAATTTTTTTGTATTTCTAAAGAGTTTGGCATAGTTTCGGAAAGGAAATCAAAATAAAAACAAATAACAAACCTTATTTTTAACTTACCTTTTTAATTCAGGTTCCAATGTCCGATTTGAGCATATAAACAAATGCCTAAATTCGAAAAATGGTGAAACCGCAGCCAAAAATAGATGCGGTCTTCCACCACCATTCTTTTCACCAGAGACTGTATATTAGAAATAAACTCAAATAGTACAATAAATTAATATTAATAAAATTGTTCTTTTAATTCAGCAAATTCTCCAAATATTTAATATTATTTTAGCAAATCTGTTTAATCTAAAAGTTTGGTTTGTTAGAATAATAATACATTAATCTAATCAAATGAAAGTTAAAAAATTATTCTTTTGTAATGATTAAATTATTATTTCAATTAAATTGATAAGAAAATCATTTGATTTGAATAAAATACATTATTTCAAATAAATAATAAAGAAATTGTTCAATTAAAATAATAAAGAATAATAATATCATTTTTAAGGAACAATAAATGTATTATTCCTTAGAAGTGATAAAAATATTATTTTTTTGAAATGATAATAATACTGAAAAACAGATTACTGATACTAATAGTAAAGTTGATATTATTTCTTAAGAATAATAAAAAATTGTTTTTTTAGCATGATAATACTATTATTTCTTAAAAATGATAAAAATTATTTTTTTAAAATAATAATATTATTATTTCTTAAAAATGATAAAAAAATTATTCCTTTAGAATAATAAAAATATTATTTTTTAAAAATTATTTCTTTAGAATGATAATAATAATATTTCTTAAAAATAATAAAAATAATTATTTTAACTGAACAATTTATGTATTTTATTTGATTAGAATGATACAATCATTTCAATTAAATGATTTTTTGATTATCATTCAATTAAAATAATATAATCATTTCAATTAAATAATTTTTTAGTTATTATTCTTTAGAATAATATAATCATTCCAATCAGATATCAATTAACTATAAATAAGAGAGATTAAATTTTTGGCTAATTCTTAATGTATACTAATTGACAAGATTGATTTTTGATAATTTGCCAATTTTAGGTTAATTTTTTGCATGTCTGATTTTTTGATTTTGATTAGTAATAAAATAAATGTATAATTTAAAATTTTAATTATATTAAAAAATTATTTAAATGTTATATCTAAAGTTGTTACTTTATTAATAAAATTATTTATATATAATATATAAGCTTAAATTACATTATAAAAGACAATTATTAAAAAATTAAAATAACAGATTTTTTTCTAAAAATTTTCAAAAAATTTATTCTTAAAATAAAAACTCATTATAATAAAGAAAAATAAATTAACTTTTTATATAAAAATAATATATTATTCTTAAAATAAATAACATATTTTGATATATTATTGCTTATTTTAGGTATTTTAATATATGGGAGGGTTTCTAGGAAAATCAGGTTTCAAGAAATTTTTGACTAAAATTAAGAGCTTAATACATTTTAATCTAATAACATCAAAAACTAAAATGCAATAAAAATCTCAATTTTGCTAAAAAATTCCCAGAACCTGATTTTCCTAGCAATCAACCCATATTACATAAACTTTAATTTCAAAAATCTTATAATTTAATATCTCAAAATCTGTGATAATTAATTGTATTAATTATCAATTTATTACATAAAATCAAATAAATTTTAATTAAACTAAATATTTATTTTTGTATAAATTTCACAAATTTAGAAGAAAAAATTATAAATATAAGATCAAAAATACTAATAAATATAAATAAATTTTGTATTATATTATTATACAAAATATAAATTATTATTTATATAAAAAAAAAAAATAAATACAATAAGATAGTAGAATATTTTAATTTCAATTATAATATAGTAAAATATTAAATAGTAGTAAGTTGAAATTAGATAATTAAAATAAAAGAAAAAAATAAGTAATTTAATTCTAAATAAAGAATCTTTTATTTAAAAACTGAGAAGAAACTTTATGACTAGATTATAAAATATAGAAAGTAAGGTTTTTATTATAATTTATATAATAATATAAAATAGAATACTAAAATTTTAAAAGAATTAGATATAATAATAAATATTATTAAATTTTTGCTATATAATTATAAATTATTTTTAATTTCTATTATTTTATAATTATTACTTTTTTTGTACCTTAATGATGTAATACTATTATAATTTTATTAAAATAATTTTATAGTTATAAAGCATTTAAAAAATACAATAAGAAAATTAAACAAAAATTATAACTACTTTTTTTGATTCTATTTCAAGTTTATTTAAGTTGACTAATCATTATTAATAGCTAATCTTTTAATAAGAAATACAAACAAAAAATATTCAATACTACATCATCTTTTTTAGTCTATTAATTCCTTTGAATTAAAATAAAATAAAGTATAATTATTGCTAAAACTTTACATTTATTTTATTTGCACTTTCTAATTAAAACAAAAACCCTTCAATACTAAACTAAAATTAATTTTTAAAAAAAAGAAAGTTAAAAAATGATAAATAACTCTTTAGCTAAAATGTTAATTTTAATTTACAGTTACTATCTAATACAAGTAAATTTAAATTATTAAGTTTTAAGAGAACTCTTTTTAGATTATTATTTTCATATTAAGATGTCTGTTTAATTTAAATTACAACAATATTTATTTTTTTTTCTAGTTTAAATAAATCAATTAAATAATATTAATTAATATAAATAACATAATATGGGAGGGTTTCTAGGAAAATCAGGTTTTGAGAAATTTTTGACTAAAATTAAGAGCTTAATACATTTTAATCTAATAACATCAAAAACTAAAATGCAATAAAAATCTCAATTTTGCTAAAAAATTCCCAGAACCTGATTTTCCTAGCAATCAACCCATATAATATGTAATACAAGAAGAATAGTGATCAATGAAAATAAAGCATTTGATATTCCGTTAAATTACTTAATTTAGATGTTCATTGTACATGTATCTGCGATAAGGTTCAATAAATTCAAATTTCTATTTTAAAAACCATATTTTTCTTTAAACAATGTCAGTCACTCTTCGCGAACTCAAGATAAAGACTGGAGTCGTTAAACGGTTTGTCTTTGTTCATCGAAAAATTTAACAATTTTTGAGTTTCCTTATTAACAAATGATATTTTAATTAAATCAAAAAGTCTCTTTAAAGAAGAAAAATCTTATCGTCAAGAAGTCGAAAAACAACAAAAACGAATTGATAAATTAACGGAAGATGGAACTGATAAACATACTATAGCTAAACAGGTTTACGATATTATAATTTTATTTTTTATCGAAGAAATAAAAAGTTTATTAAGTCTTTTCTGTAAAATAGAAAGAAGTATTGCAAGAATCATTAAATATGATTCCAGATTGCCAGAATCGTCTTAAAGAAGCACATAAAGAATTACAAAAATTACTTGTAAGATTAAATCTTTTAATTTTTAATTTTATCATAACTTTTTATATAATTGTTAATTATTTAGGAAAATAAGGACGCATCCTGGAATGGAACAGAAGAATTAAAACAGGCAGAAGAAATCTTTGAAGAAGTTAACAAAGAAATAGAAAATGAATAAAAGTAATTGATTATGATTGATCATTATGTGATGCAAATAAATTTTCCAGAACAAAGTTTGAAAAACAATCATTTTTGAGTATGTGTGCACAGTGACTCGAATCTGGCCGGAATTAACATAATTTATATTAAAGACACGTGATTAATAGATTACCTATAATTATGTGGAATTCCTTCCAGTTGGGTTTACCGCCCTCAAAGGCGATTGTTTTTTTAATAACAAACCGTTTGTCGCAATAGTGTGTTCTGTGGGTACCGACTATTGATAATATAGTCGGTTCATCTGTGGTCGTCAGGAAAGTAAATTTCATTCGAAACAGACGAAACGTAACATTTGGATAAAAATAACAATAGAAACCATTATCACAACACAGTCAGTAACATGGTTTTTTTTTCAGTTGGCTTAATCCACAGAGGGATCACAGTAGTTAGATAGGGCCTGAACCTAGCAAAGTAGAAGGTCCCGGTCATGTTAGTAGAAGTACACGAATTATTTGCGTCAACCGTCCTTATCCGCCCCTTTGTATTAAGGAGCAGCACCATTTGTTTTGATCGTTCTTTCGACACGAATCAGTAATATTCGATACTGCTTAAAACTTGTCAATTATGACATGTCATGAATATTGCATAACAGAATATAATGTTTAAACTTCTATAAATAAATAATATATCTTAATAAAATGCCTTGCATCTATATATATTGTAAAACAAAAAATATATATTTTTTTTTATTCTGTATTCAGTAGATATGAGAGTCATTTGGTTTACTTAATTAGCTCGGTAAGGTTATGGAGAGTAAGTTTAAAATTCATTCTCTATTTATAATTTTCTCAATATTCAGATATTTTCCCTCATGAAAAAAGAAAGTGCAACCGAATAAAAAAAATAAATATCGTCTAGTATAACTTCACCGAAAAAAATAAAATTCTGTGTTCAAGTATAGATTTATGAACAAAGGGGAATTAAAAAAAAAAAACTAAGATATTGAAATTTTTATTCCTTCATTTTGTTTTAATTTTTACAAAATCCAATGATTCTTTATTACTTTACATTTATCAAAAGATCTATATCAAAATGTCAAATTTTATATTAAAATAATGTCTATGTATAATTAATCCCACTATGCCCCTAATTATTATTATTTAACCGAAGTAAAATTTTTCTTTAGGAAATTTAGCTCGATTTATTATTAATGTTCTTACAGGTATATAACTTAACGACGATAATAATGACGTTTAAAATGGAAATGTAATTGTAAAACACCACGATCGAAACTTGATTTAAAGCCTTTCTTATGAGAATATTCCCATTCACGATTAACAATACGAAATGCAATATCCTGAATAAGGAAAAAAAAATGGATTTATTTGCGTATTAGATATAAAAGTTAATAAATAAATAAATAAAATAAATATATATATTCATACTTCATAAGGAGGCCCAGCTAGGAATCTGATCAAGACGGTATCATTGTTTCCAGGTTCTCTTTCAATTTTATATGTTGGAGCTTTGGACTTATCAATCAGATCAGGATAAAATATATTGAATTTGTATCCTTGAACAACCTTTGGAGGTGGATTATCACTATCATAATGAGTCTGATTATATTTATTCCATTCATATCCTGTATGAACACGATTAAAATATCGAGGTTTCCTTGGACGATATTTGTCTTGCCATAAATATGTCTAATGTCACAAAGTAAATAATTAATAATTGATTTAGGTTGATATTTAAATAAAATTGATAAGTACCGTTTTGGCTAATTCTTCCTCAATATTAAATATAGCTTCATCTTCGTCTAAATCTTTGGCAGCCTCTCGTTCATATAATACTTTAGAAACCTATATCAAATCACATCAAAATAATTTTAACAAACATATATTAAAAATATATATATATATATCTCGAATTACACTTACTACAGAATCTTCCTCCTCTTCTATAGTAGGTTTCTTTTGTTGAATTTTCATTGGAATAAATTGGTTACGAAGAACCTCTTTACGTTTTTCTCTCTTTATATAAAATAATATTGGTTAAAAGTTGATAAAATATTACGCAATCCTCTTTTGTAAAAAAAAATTGACTTACCAATGCTTTCATGTCTTCCTCAAGATCAAAAATGTCATATTGTTTGTCTTCTCTTGGTAATTTGTCAAAAGGTTTTGGACTCATCGACACATCATATTCCTCGATCAAAGAATCGTCTTCTTCCTCTAATACTGCTTCATCAAGAGGTTCATGTCGTCCTTCTGCCTTAACATGCAAATTATGTGATGCAAGTGCTGTCTCTAATTCTTCCTGCACTTTGATAGCTTCTTGTCTCTGTTTTCTCCTTAATTGTTCCAATCTCTTGTGTAATACAATTTCATGCATTGCCTTTAATTTAGCCTTTGCTTTCCAAACGGTTATAGTTTTCAATTGTTGTTCCCAATATTCAACTTCCACAGCTTCTTGCCCAGATAACTTTTGTTGAATCTGAGCTTGCAATTTGTTTAATTGTTCATAAGTTTTACCAGCCAACAACTTATTGATGTCATCTTTGACAACAGCCGTAACATTACTAGTAAGATTTTTTTCTTCCGCTTGAAGCTCGGAAAGTTTATCATCACATACCACGATCATTGCCTACATTATAGATATACACACATTATTAATAAAGTTTATTAAATGTTATTTTGTAGTAATAATAATGCTTACTCTCCAGAAATCAAGATTATTTGGATTTTTTTCAAGACTTAAATATCTCTGAATATCTTGATGTAATTCTTCAACCTCTTGCAAAGTCAAATTCTCAAAAATAGTGTAGGGTTCATCCACATCTATTTCCAAAGCTTCATCCACATCTTCATTCTCATCGGCCAAACGCAAATTGATGGCAAGAATATCTATTGGCTTTGCTCTATTTTCCTTGATACGAATTTCTGCACGGCGTTTTGCTTGTTCAAGATGGAACTAGCCAATGATAAGAGGAGGTAAACTTAGGGTTTATTTAAATTATTTGATAAATGTTAGACAATTAAATTAAATGTTTACTTCATCTTCTTTAGATGCCCAATCACCCATAGATGCAAATTCGGCCTCCCGTTGCATCCGTGCCTGCAAATTTAAAAATAAATCAAATTCAATGACAATATGTTAATCAATAAAACAAGAATTCAAGAATAATTACAAGCTCCTCTTCTCTCAATTGCTGTTCTACTTCACGTTCTACTCTCCTCTTTTTCAATTTTTCAAGTTCGAGCTATAAATAGTTAAAAAAAAATCAGTTAACAAACTAATTGTAAGCATGAATTCATGGTAAAAAAAAAATAAAAAGATACCAACCTGCGTTTCTTCACGACGTTGTTTCTCTTGACGAAATATCTCTTCAGGAGTTAAGCCTGATTTCTTTTCGCGATCCTTCTTCTTAGTCCATACGAACTTTTCTCCTAAGTTAGCATCATTAAATGGATTATCGTCATTTGAGTAAATCGACAAATCTATATATGACATTTTATCTGAATTATCTAATTTATCTGATTTATGTTCCTATAAAAGTTTTTAAAAAAAATTGTTTATTATTTAATATGAAGCAATATAAATTTATATATATGTGTGCTTTGCTATTAAACCCGCCTTATAACGGATCATATTTTTTTTTTTTTTTTTTGATTTTAATAACGAAAGACCCAAATATATACTTTTTTATGTTTCTTCGATTCTTTTTTAGCTTTCTTTTTGTGTTTTCTTTCCACTTGCTTCTCTTCGTCAGAATGTCTACTATGACGCTTCCTGCCTTCACCGTCTGATGAGTGTCTACTGTGATATGAAGCATGGTACGAAGACATAATGATTTTATGAAACTGAAAAGGTTGTTAAAACCACGACTAGCAAAACGGTTTTTTTTTTTGGACGTGCTAACATAACGTAATATTGCAGTTCCATGTCAATCAGCTGAACAATTTTAATGATTCTTAGGCCGATCTTTAGATCGATTTTGACATAATGTAGCGAAGATTTTTGAACTATTCTTTCAGTTCAATTTTCTTTCAACTCGATAATTTAGCATTAAAAAAAAAAATTTTATTTAACGAAATGAAAAAAAAAAAAATATTTTGACATCTTGGGGTAAAAACTAAATAAGCGTCAAAACATGAAATAAAACAGGAGGAAAATCGAAATAACAACTTTTAAAATAAACCCACAACCGAACCATTGAAATATCTATTTGATTCTCCGTCATGTTTGAAATAATAGCTAAAGTTCGAATTAAAATGCGTTTACCGATTCTTTCGCTGATCAAGTAAAGAATGGTAAAGTACTTAATTATAAATGATATTGTAAAAAATCAAGCCCTTCTGGTTTAAGTAAATAACATAATTATTTTTCTTTTTTGGAAATATATAACTTTATGCCTTTACTTTTAGATTTCTTTCGCGTCGAATTATCTGTATGGAATGTAGATATTTAAATTTTTTAAATTCGATTAATTAAATTCTTCTATTTGATAAATGTATTAAATTAAGTTACTATTTTCTAATTAAAACCATACCAGGTATGGAAAAACCATACTCCATATACCATACAACACCTCTTATCTCAATTTTTGGTGTTGATTAATTGACCACGTGACGGACAGATCCGGTTCAACCTTTCCAAAACCGATCGTAAAAACATCCTTGGACACTAATCAACGTACTAAAAAAGGGGGGAATTTCCGAATCTTTCAATAACTTATTCTTTCCACTATGTCTGAAGTATTTCTTCAAGAACAAAGCTATGGAAAAGATCGAATTCGACTAGTTAAGGTTATCCGTACAGGAAAATTCCAAGAAATTGTGGAACTCACGGTAATAAAATGTCACAATGGGTATAATAAGTTTAATTCCGACGAATACTTTCAGTCGAATTGCAATTGCAAAAAAATTTATGATTGCTATTTCTCGCGAGTCGCGACTCAGTCGTGACCGGGTAAACACTATTTAGAGGATATTATAACTACCTTTTCCATTCTTTCAAAAAAAGGTACGCGTACTTTTAGAAGGCGACTTTACCGCCGCTTACACAAAAGCCGATAATTCACTTGTTATCGCGACGGATACAATGAAAAACACGGTCTATATACTTGCCAAACAATCATCAAACGTTCAACACATTGAAGTTTTTGCCACAGAAATTGGACAACACTTTATTTCGACTTATTCTCACGTTTCCAAAGTCAATGTTTGGGTAACCAAACACAAATGGACAAGAATGCTAGTTAATGGAAATTTACACGACCATTCATTCATTAGGGATGGAGAAGATGTTAGAAACACTAAAGTAATTATGATCAAGAAAGCTGAATCAAAAAATACGGCGGTTAAAATTGAGTCAGGTCTTAAAGATTTGTTGGTATTGAAGACTACCGGATCGGCATTCTATGGATTCTTGAGAGACAAATGTGAATAATAATAATTTGTGGTTGACAACGTTCAAATATACAAATTCTTAGATAATTTTCTTCCCCATATACAGATACGACCCTTACGGAAACCGACGATCGTATTCTTTCGACAAGTATAGATGCAACTTGGACTTTCAATACTTCTAATGTATCTTCAATTTCACAAATCCCTTATGACGATATTTTTAATTCAATTAGACAAATTACTTTAGATACTTTTGCTACAGATAATAGTGCATCAGTGCAAGCCACTTTATATCTTATGGCTAAAATTGTTTTAGAAAAATTTCATGAGATTAATTCCATCCATTATGAGCTTCCAAATAAGCATTATTTTGCTTATGATCTTGATAGATTTGGATTAAAAAATTCAGGAAAAGAATGTGATGTTTATTATCCTATAAGTGATCCAGCAGGTGAATATATTTATTTTTTTGTTCTTCCTTTACTTTCTGATTTATTTTGATTTATTAACTCCTTTTTAATAAAAGGGTTGATAACTGCAACTGTTGCAAGAGCCGAACCAAAGTAAATTTTATTGAAATTATATATATCAACCTAGATCTCGTATTCTAATATCTTTTTCTTTATAGACTTCGTGAGTCTTACATCCATACCGAAAACGGTGATCAAATAAAGGCAAAATTATAAAAGCAAATCGAGGAATTAAGAGAAAACTTAAGCAATTGTGAAAAATTATAATTTATTGCAGATGAAGAATTTTAATACTATTAATGAAATCATATTTGTGTATTATTATAACTATTATATTACTTTTTTTTTAATTTGCTTCTTAACTGGCAAGTTTTAGTCGTACTTTGTAGATATTGTTCTGTACTTTTGAAAAAGAAAAACAACTTACGAGACCATTACACAAATGCTAAATTTCTTATTTTTAATTGATATTACGTATAATGTAGTAAATATATATTTGATGATTTAATAAAGTGATCACGTCATTATTTTCATATTAAAAGTGTGAAGTTCATTATTTAAATTTTCATATAAATTATACGAAACATTGATAAATGAATCTTAGATAACCCTATTTTATTAATAAATTAAACTCTATTAAAAGAAATTAAATTAGTCTATTGTATTATAAATAATTCTATATATAAAAATTTCTATCCAAGTGTAAATTCTAAATTTAAAAAATTCTAAAATCTAACTTTACCTTCTTACCTTTAAACCATAAAAGCATAAGGAAAGAAATATTTATATTGATCTTGCCATTTATATTGAAATGCTTCATTCATAAATTCTTTAACTTCCTCTCGTTTCTCTTTAACCCAATTATCTCTCTGTTGTTCATTTTCAAAAGCATAATATTTTGATTGAATTGATTGCAAATCATCGGCCCAATAAAGTCTTTCATCTCCTAAATTAAATACATGCCTTTCGTGATATGGCATACATTCTAACAAATCTTTTGGCAAAGAATTTTGGACTTTTCTTGTATTTGGAAAAATTGTAACAAATGGGACACTGTTATAAAACGAATTATAATCGATCCCCAACCTCTTTTTTACAAAAAGTAAGAAAAATCGTAAAAAATATCCTTACTTGATGGTTTTCTTTTCAATGCATTCCTTACAACAAATCCTGCCAAATTCCCAATATCTACAAACGAATAACTCTTGCTTTTCAATCTTGGTTTTACAAATACTACATTTATCAGCCAGCATAGTAAACCAAATATATTCTTGTTCACTCATCGATTTTGGTGGTAGTAATGTAGGATAAGGTAAATAAGTATCAAATGAAAGTACTCTGGAACATGTCCAAATTTTTTGTATTGAAATGGTTTTTGACCATAAAACTTTACGATATGATCTGCATACGAGGGTTAATGTATAAAGATCTTTTACATATAATTGACTACAGATTTCTAAAAAAATCTCTGATGGAATTGTTTCCATCACAACTAGTTAAACAAACAAAAAAAAAAGAGAGAATAAACGAAAACGAGAAAAATGATTAATTGAAACTTGATTTTTAATTCAACGTAACGTTTATATCATTGTGTCACAACTTTTTGGTCGGGGTCCATGGATCCCAAGCACCGTAATTATGCCTAATACGATTAGATCAATTGAAATTGCTTGCAGATATAAATGCTGTTTTGGTGCACATAAAATTTTAAGTATCACATGAGTAGGGTGTCCAGATGGTAAATCTCAAAATATGTATGTGCAAATAAATCAAACATGTGTTAATATGTGTGGATAAAAATAATTCGTAAAAAAAAAAAAAAAAATTATTTTAATTCTACGATCTTTTTCGACATTAACTTTCAATTTCAATTTCATTTCAGTCAACCCTCTCTACAATCACACCCCTAATGATGCGATTGTATAGAGGTGTGCTTATACAAAAAATGACATGTAATATACCTCCGATCAACTTAATGTAATTATACTAATATTTCTCATCTTTTTAGATCCCTTTCAGTTCTAGATTCTAGACACTTATTTCATTTTTTCTTTCATTTCTTCTTTCGTTCCTTTAATATTTCTAAATTTCTAATATTCTCATTTTTTTTCCAGGATAAGCTTAGACCGAATCGAGTAGGACCATCTATCTTTGTAAAAATTTAAAATTTTTTTAATAAAGTTTAAAATAAAGTAGTTTTACATGATTTATTATAATAATTGAATGTTATTGACTGATTTGTCACGCAATAATGTGACTATATACAGTGGCGCTCAAAAGTATTGCATCACCTGAATACAAATTTTAAAATGGCATTTTCTTGTGATTAAGAAGCGCTATGTCATATACAGTAAATTAGACTTATCAAAACAAAGTCTATTCAATAGTATGAAAATCGTTGTATAGTAATGAGATAAATATTTAAAAAAATATTTATTTTAAATCAATTGGCGATCCTTTTCTTTTGATTGTTTTTTATTAAATTTTTTATGTATATAAAAATCAATCCAATTATATTAAAACTTTGGTAAATAATTATTTACCATTTTATATAGCCAGCTTTAATTACACCATTTATACAAGTTGGCATAGTATCAACCAACTTTTTACATACATTGGATCCCAATTCAACCCAAATTTTTTGAAGGTATTCTAAGCTGCCTCAGATGATAATCCATTTCATTTTAAAGGTATTCTATATAGGGGATTGTGCTGGCCAATCAAGAACTTTAGCCCTATTATCTTTAAACCATTGCTTTGTAAAATGTGCATTGTATTTAAGATCATTATCCTATTGAAAAATAATAATATCCTTATCTATTTCATATCACGTAATGGTTTCTAATAGGTTTTTCTTTAAAATTTAATAATATAAATTATCATCATAAATTCAGCATATATTATCAACCCATTCAGATGTAAAACATCCTTATATCATAATATCCTATTTAAATTTAATTGTAAATTTAACATAATTGATCTCTTAATAATTCTTCTAACTTTTTTCCAAATAATACTCTTTATTATTTGATCTATAAATCATAAATTTTGACTCATCTAACTAAAACTACCTTATTTCAATTTTTAACTGTCTATAATTTGTATCTTTTTGCAAATTTTATTCTTATGATTCTATGTGTTTTTGAAGATATAGTTTTTTTGCATTTAACTTTTATATTCATTCTATTTTCATCAGTGTTGTTAATTGGACAATAAAATAATTTGACAATTGGATCAATTGTACTAATACCAATTAATTCATTTAAATAATTAGACAATTGGACTTAATCCAATTCTAACTACTATTATTAATTAATAAAATTAGTTTATTATATTATTTTATTTATTAAATATTATTAAAAAATAAGATATATATATAAAAAATTTATTATTAATATAAAAATTAAATTTTTATTTATTAATTTTCATCTATAATAAAATTTTCAAAATAATTTGGCAATTCTAAATTTTCAATAAAAATATCACTCAATTTCCATTTAACTTGTAAGTCAATAGCAGGATGCTGTATTTATTCAATATTATCAACTGAAATATTATATACAAGTGGCGATCAAAATTATCTGGCCACTTTTCAAATTGAAAAAATGTCATATGTTAAATATAATAAAAATTAAATTTTATGATAAATGTTTTTATTTATGACTTAGTTTATTAATTTATAAAAAAATTAATAATGAATTCTATTTCTATTTGTAAAAATAACCGTTTTAATTCTTTGAGGCATACTATTAATTAATTTTTTAAAATATTCAAGAGGAATATTGTTCTATGCATCTTTGACATACTTTCTTAGAATTTTAATATTAGATGGTGGTGGAGTACATCGACAACTATCATTTTCATCTCTGCCTAAAGGTTTTCGATCAGGTTAAAATTAGGACTTTGGGCTGGCCAATCAAGCATCAAGTAATTGTATGACTTGAGTGTCCGCAATTATAACTATACACAATTGCACCACGTGATTTTAGAGTAAGTGGCTTCATTTTTTTAGAAGGTTATAGAAAAAATGAAGTTAGGGATATGTTTATCAAAACTATACATACAAAATCACATGTTATTTACATTACATTAATGCATAATAATCTGCATAATTTCAGCAAAACAAACGGCTGGATAATTTTGATCGCTGCCTGTATATCAATAGTATCCATTATTTTATCCTCTTGATCTTGTAATTCATCTTTAATCATTTCTAACCAATTTAATACCATATTTTTCCAATCATTAATTGAAGTCAATAATTGTGTATATATATTATTAAAATCTTCATTATTATTTACTTTATCATCACTATTTATATTTTCATTATTAGAAAGAATAAAAGTTTAATCATTTTTAATATTAAATTCTATATTATTTGATTCAGAAATAATAGAAAGATGACTTATAGTTATTTTATATTTTTTGCATGAAAATCTAATTCTTGAAGTTGTTATTGTTTTGCATATTAGCACAAATTTGTATTAGACCCAATACTTTTTCTGTCTAAATATTAAAAAAATAAATATAATATAAATAATATATCTTTAAACGATTTCTTCTTTTAGAATGATACTATCCCATTATTGAAAACATTCTTTCTAATAATGCTGTTGATACAGTAATTGAAAAATCTATTAAATAACTCTATATAATTCTTTTAAATAACCTTTTATAAAATTCCAATAATCTAAAATATTATTTTTAAATTGTTTAGAAATAGATTCAGTATAAGGATATTTTTTTGATCAATATTCTTCAAATTCAGCTAATAAAATTTTTGGTTCTTTCTGAAACCATGTACAATAATAATATAAAATCCATTTTGTTAAATGTGAAAATGATAAATTTGAAATTGTAAGGTTGAACTTTGAGTTATGATAAAATTAATAAGAATGCTAATAATAAAAGGAATTGCTCCTAATCTTTTCATCATCTTTCAAGTCTTGTAATAAGATTATTAGCTAATTTCTAATCATTAAATGTTTTTAACATCATAATTATATTACCAAATCTATGAAAAACTTTATGTAATCGTAAATTATGATGTTAAATATTATTAAATATAACACAATATGAAACTAAAAAAATTTCAATTTGTTTAACTTGAATTTACCAATCATTATCAAAAATACAATTCAAAATTTTAGTAGGAAAATCATAAGTATCAGATATAACATTTTCATCAATTTTTGTAACAAAATTCTAAAAATAAATTAAAATAAATAAATTAATAAATAATTTATATAATAGAAATAAATTTATATAATATTAAATTATACTTATATATAAAGTTACTTTTATTTTTAATAAACTAGCAAAATAATAATAATGTGAATTTCAATGGGTATTTGCTAGAATTATTAATGTAATATACTTATTATAAATAGCTGATTGTTCATTTTGAAGGTATCTAAGCCATACTTTCGATCGATTAAAATAAGTGATTAAACTAATAATTTGTTTAGCTGTATCACTTAAACTTGATGATTCTTTAAAAATATCACCAATGCACAAATTTATTTAATGTGCAAAACATGGTAAAAAAAATTTATTGTGATATTAAAGATATAATTTTTTTCTAAAATTAAATATAATAAAATACAAAATAAGTATTTAATATTTATTAAATAAAATATTAATTTATTAATAATTTAAAATACTTTACAACAGCATTTTCTAAAGCTGAATCAGTGATTAATCCATTGATTTTAATTTATTTTTGTTCAAGTTATTCAAAAGATCTTTTTATTTTAACTATTACAATATCACCTGTACTTCTTTTCTCATTAATATCTTCAACTTTCCAAATAATTATATCACCTTTTAAAGTAAATAGAACAGATCCTAATAAATTGTGACATATTATATTCTTCTAACTATCAAAAGCTAGCATAATACTAAGATTATCATTAATAGCATTATTGAAAATATTTTCTGAAATTTTATCAGCAGCTTTTTTAAGAATCTGACTACTAAGTTAATTTCGACTTGGTAAAGGTAATATTAAATTAATCCATTTGAAAAGTTCTTTAACTGCTAAATTTCAATCCAGCAAAAGGAAAACCTATATGTAACAGTAACATTTAATAATAAATTTTCAAATAATTTGATTTGTTCAGGTCTTAACTCATGATAAATATAATTATCAAATGGTCTATAACTTTGAAAAGAAGAAACATCAGAAATGCTACTAAAACTATTTAATACATTGCTTTATAGAAAAAGTTATTCAAATTAGATAGCAGTATATAAGAAGTTGAGTAATCATCCTTTTTAGCTTTATCTTCATTAACATAATTAATTTTATTTATTTGTTATTGATTTGATTTTTTTGATCTATGTTTTTTTGCTTTTTGAAGTATGGAAAGGGTTTCTTCATGAGTATATTTTTCAGTCTAATAAGGATAGTTTTTTATATGTTTTGTACAGACTCATTTAGTATTAGTAAATTTTTGCTTAATAGCTTCTTCTTGACCTAAAATCTGATTACATTTTCAACAAACAGCAAAGTTATTCTATTTATTAGATTTTTCTTTCAATATCAAAAATATCTGCTAAGTAAGTATTTTTTTCTTATACTATTTAAAAAAAAATTGGTAATTAGCTAAAATATTTAAATTACAAAAAAAAACATAATCAATTTATCAATTACCTTAAAATTGTAATACAGTTTTATTTTCAAAAATAAAATATTCTGAAAAAATAGATTGTGTATAATACTTTTGCGATTGATAATAGTATGTTAGATAAAATTTTTGATACAATATCAATAAATTTTTATAAGATAAGTAAATTCTGATATCAAATTATCGAAATTAATAGGTAATATTTGATTAAATTTTAATTCATATATTTCTTTTTTTTTAAAAAAAAAAATAGCAAGAAAAAAAAATCAGTGAGCTAAAGCACAAAAAAAAATTTTTATTGTCAAAAATAGTTTAAATTTAAAAAATGTAATAGTAATATAAAATGTTATACTGATTTATCTAGAATTTAAAATTTTTGGTGGTAAACTAGGTCTAAAATAAAGTAAAATGACATAGTATTCTGAAAATATTATTTTATAATCAATTGAACATAGTCCAATTGCAAGTTCCAATTATTCAATTAGATAATTGGATCTAGTCCAAATATAACAAAATCTGAATTGAAAATTAGAATGAGACTAATTACATCACTGATTTTCATATAAGGTTCTCTTATTATATATTAATTAACTTTAATTTGTTTTTCTATTTTTAATTTTTTTTGAATTATAATAGTATTGCTTCATTTAATTATTATAATTAATCTTAAAATTTTTCATTTATATTAACTAGTTAAGAATTACAGATACTTAGATTTAAGCTAACCTTTATTGTTATCAGTTTATCTTTATATTACTTAGTTCTTATAATAATTGATTAGAAAATATTTTCCTTATTTGTTATATAGTAGAAGAGAAATCTTCTTCAAATAAGATATAAATTCTAACTCTTTTTTAACAGAAAGATAAATTATAAATATTTTATAAATTTATAAAAAGGCAAAAAATATCATAATATATCTTTTTTTATATATAGGGACTCTTTTAGTAAAAGAAGGGCTCAGCCAAAATTTTTTTTTTGAATTTTTTTTTAATTACAGTAGTGGTCATAAGTATCCGACCGCTCTAACTCTGGTTACAAGTAAGTAAATTCAAAATTTTTTTTTTTATTTAAAAAATACATAACCAACTAACTAAAATTAATACATTG
>CAJVPQ010001585.1:0-17357 GCA_910591825.1 Funneliformis caledonium
ATTTGATTTGAATATCTAATTGAGAATCATTTAACCATATCTCAAATAATTTCCATTTACTTAAATAGGCCTTAGGTGTGTTTTTCAATAAACATAATTTTGGAATGAACTATTTAACAAATTGTTTGTGAGTTTCTTTACGTTCAAGAAACTGTATAGCTGTCTTTACTTCATATAACCAACGTGACCGCATTAGTTTTTGATATTGATTCATATCAAAATTAAGAAGTGTTTTATAAAGATCATAGATTATTTCAGCTTTCATTTCTAATGGATTATCTTTATTAGTCTTATCATATCCATTATGAAGTTTCCATACCAGATAGAGCAAATTAAATGGATGAGATTGTTTACTGAATTCTATAATAGTTGTCAATTTTCCAAATGCAATATCTTCAAAAGTAGTAAGAATAATATAAGCAACATGAAGACTATAAGGAATTCGAAAGCATTGATTTTTTGTTATTTTAGCATAAAGTTTAACTGCACCATTATTTTTTCCTGTCATATAATTTGTATTATCTGAAAGAAATGTTTGACATATTCTTGTATTAATGGAATATTTGTTACAAGTATCTATAATTGTTTGAGCAACTGTTTTTGTATCATAAGTAATCAAATCCTTCATTTCAACCAATGACACATCTGGCAAATTCTTTGTTTCATTCCAATACATAAAACAAATTATAAAGACTTTTGCAGAACCTCTTGTTGATTCATCAGCTAAAATACCAAGAGTATAAAATTTTGAATTATTGCAATACAAGAATTCATTTGTCTTTAATTCTGAAATTTCTTTGTTCTAACATATAATTGACTGTAATGAAAATACTGAAAAAGCTGATTCATTAGTCAGAAATTCTATAAAAGTTCGTGTATATTGTATAATATCACGAAAGAACATTCTTCCAATCTGAGATAAGTGTGTAATTAATATCATTGCTTTACTACTATAGTGTCTTTAATTATCTAAAAAAAGAGAATTGAAATATGGTTTGATTGAATTGCTTGAAAAAGGTTTTTTTTTTCTTATATTAAAATGAATTTTTGCAATTTGTTTAGTTTATTTTTTTCTTACACACCCAAGTTTGCCACCAAGTGATTGAATTTGATGAAGTGTATTAGAGTTCTTTTTTTTCTAATTGTTTAACTTGCTTTTTTATAATTGAATTCTCTTTAGCTAATACTGCAACAGAGGAGTTAGTTTATAAATTGAACATGTTATAAATTCAGCTGCTTTGTTTTGCAAATGGGTGGAAAGGATTTGACCTTGATTTTTGCCTTTTGGATAGCGCATTTTATTTAAAAAGTGATTGGTTGACTTAACTTCCATTTCTGACAATTCATCAATTGTTGTATAAAGAGTACACCATTCTTTTGTTATTTCTGAATTATTCAGTTTTGTTATTTGCTCTAATACATTATCTAATTTTGGTTCATCCATCTCATTTATAATTTCATTGATTTTTTGTTTTTTATCATTTTTATTTGCTTCTAATTTTTGAGCTTGTATTTTGTGAGCTTTTTTCAAGTAACGAGCACAATGTAAAAGTCTTCTCATTAAAAAATCTGAAATCTATAAAATTCAATTACACATACTTTTAGTGACATTTATATAATAATAAAATTCAAATATATTCCGTGAAAACCTCAAGAGCAATGCAATACCTTGCTTTTTTAAAAATATTTAAAAACAAAAACTTTTCCTATAAAGAAGTTGTTCAGAAATAGCTTTTTTGTTATTTTTAAAATACGAATAGCTTTTTTTTAACAAAAAGCAGCCTATTGTACAAAAAAAACAGTTATTTGGGATCTTTTTGTGAAATTTGGAAAGAAATTAATGAAAAAAATCCAAAGTAATTGAAGTTCAAAAAAGGTATCGATTTAATAGGAAATTTATTATAAAAATCAGTTTAACTTTAATGGTTATAGTTTATCACGATAAATCTCTAATAGTAAATTTTATATGATACTTTATATAAGTTTTGATTTACATATTTGATGAAACATCCTATCATAACGTGAATAATCTTTTTTTTTTATCACAGAAAATGTTTTTGTTTAAAGAACTCCAATATCATATCAAGAAATTGGGTTATTATTTCAGTTGTATAAAAATGTGAAATATTTGAAACGAAAGAAAAAAATCCAAGTCTTCCTAATATTGAACTTAATAATATAAATGCTAATACTGATAATCACGTCTTTAATTTTATTAGTAGACTCTATATACATATCAGTATAAAGAGTAGGCATTATAACGAACTCATCCTATACTGAATTAAACTCTACAGAACAAAGGGTTTATTATATCTAGTGGCGACTATATTTTTAATAGTTAAACTTAATTATTAATTTAAAAATGTAATTAAGGATTATAAAGATTTAATTTATTTAAAATCAGCTAAGTTATCAAATACATTCTTACATTACTTCTTTAAACATATTCAAATTTAACAAATAACATTCACATATGTTCTGGACCTATTCATTTTGGCAAAGTAATTTTTCGTTTAAACCTATACTTAAAATTTCTTTTGGAAAAAGTTTAAAGATTTATTTTATTTTATTTTTAAATTACACATTTTGATAAAAGATATGTTAAACCCTTGTAATTGCAATGATAGCAAATTTATTGATGCCGGAAATGTATAAATACATTAAACTTATCTATCTAAGAAATTTATATAAAAGTTTTTAAGAAATTACATTAGCCATTAAATTAACCATCAAATTAGCCGTTAATTAACCGGTAAATTAAACAGCTAATAATTATTATAACTGGTTAATCAAATAATTAATCAGTTAATCATTAAATAATTATTGAATCTCAGAAAACTATACTAGTAGAATAATAACATTATTTTACCTTTACTCATGTTTGATTGTGAATAAAAATAAATGTGATAAAATTAAGGTTTGATTGAGTTAGACGATTTATTTAAAATTATTATTATTATTATTATTTTTTGATTACCAAAATCACTGGAACAGCTAAAAATATTTGAGACTTTTCCAAAAATATTTATAAGAATTCAGAGAAGCCATCCAAAATATTATGAGAAAAAAAATTGTGTCATTTAACTAGGGAATATTGATCTGAACTTAGCGATATTCAACTGAGATTTTTTTATGATTATAATGATTGACTATCTTATGACTCTTGAACAGCTTTTTGATAACTAAAAAATTTCTATTGTTAAAATACTGGCAATTCTACTTAACTACAGTACTAAAAATAACTTTCATTTTTACTTAATTTATGAAACATTTATAGTTTTAGAAATATTTGATAACTTTCATTAACGGTGTAGGGGTAATCAATAAAACTTCAACAATATTTATAGGACAGTCCATTTAAATAGAGATGTTTGAGAATTTAATCTGAAAAAAATTTGCACCATTAGTTCCTTTTCCCCTTCATAAATTATGATATTACCATTAGAAATTATAGATTTCCTATATATTTTAAATAAAATGAATTATTCTTTTGTAAAAAATAAATCATACCGAGTATAGTCGATTGTAGAAAGCAAAATACAACTTAACTATTATTTTTCTCTTGCTTAATAATTTAATTTTACAAAATAAAGCATGTAACAGCACTCTTACCAAGATGATACTTTGTATCATTAAAATAAATTTTCAATTTAGAATTATTCTATAGTCTGAATTAAAATGCATATACTAAGAAATGTATGAATCTTCATTATTTTGATTTTGCATTACTCCTCTAATTAGGTAAATAGTCTGACCTAGTATTCTGTAAGGGTCGAGTAAATTTAAGTTTAAAGTATATTTGAACTCGAACCCATCAGTATTTAGAACTTGTCCTAATTTTTATTCAATTCAGATTTGACTCAAAGTTTAAGGATTATATTAATGCCGAAAGATATTAATTTATTTTGCAATTATGTAATAAATTAATAATATTTATTTCTATCCAGATAATAATTACTATTATACCACAGTTCCTAATCAGTCATCCATGGCTTTTTTTACTGATATTTTCACAGTTGTAGCTTATTATTTATATTTGCTAATATACCTACTTATTATTCATTATTATTATTATTTATATACCTTAAGAACTAAACCCAGCACCTCCTTATATGATATTCCATATCCTAACTACTATATTATTTAGTTTTTTTTAATTATTAATTGTTTAACTTATACTTAAAATTGTAATAATAATGTATATTATTATATTTATTGTATAATTCGATGTTTTATTTACAGTATAAAAAAAATTTGTAATACATTAGATATAATTAAAATTTTATTTATAAATTTATTTCTAAGTAATTCTTTAGATATTATTAAAATGTTATTTCTATTTATTTATATTGCATTATTTACTATTATTTATACATTAAAATAATAAATTATTTTTAAATATTAAAAGTAACATTTGAGAAAGTACAATTATGAAATAAAGGTAATTCATTTAAAGAATTTTAAGATAATGTAATTTCCTGAAGAGGAAGTTGCGATTTTGAATTATTATTATTAATTAAATTCCTTTGTAAATTTTCTTTTTCTGATATCAAGTTGATTTATTATCAGTAATGTTAATCAATGTATTTAAGGTATTTAATTGTTGATTTTCATTAACTTTTTT
Source organism: Funneliformis caledonium (assembly GCA_910591825.1). NCBI lineage: Eukaryota > Fungi > Glomeromycota > Glomeromycetes > Glomerales > Glomeraceae > Funneliformis > Funneliformis caledonium. Next base: position 4,625 of record CAJVPQ010001585.1, read on the forward strand.
ATAAGCTCGAATACCTTAAACACTTTTATGGCTGGTGAGTTGCATAATTGCTTGCTCTAAAACTTCTTGATCTTGTAAAATTTGAGTAGCAGTTTTATGTCTATAATGATTAGAAAGTGATTCAATAGGAATATCAATTTATATTTCATACCTAATCTTTTTCATAAAGTTACTTAATTTGTTTTTTCCTATGTGAACTGTCTTATGCCAATTATTGGTTTTCAATCAAGAAGTATTATTAGGCTGTAAATAAAAATTTTCATCAGCTAAAGGTGAATGTTTAGATAAGTACAATTGAATATCTGAATATAGTCCATTGTTATCAGCTGGTATTAAAATAATATGAGCCTAACCACCTTGAATTCCACATTGATTATTCTTAGTCATATAATAAAAAAATTTCAAATCACCATTTCCATCAAGTTTAAATTGATTAGCAAATATTATTAATAGAAGAAAAAACACGATATAAAAGGCTTTCAAAATTATTTGTAGCCATTTTAAGATGTTATAAAATTTGCTGAATTTGTTAGAAATTAATAGCAACTGAATCTGATATTTCACTAGAGTCTTGTTCTTGGAGATTACGCAACTTTCCATGTAAAATATTATGTAAATCAGGAAATATATATTTGTCATGCAAATTTATTTGTGAAATAGGTGAATGATGAAGAAGATATCTATTAAGCACATCAACACTTTGCTTAACTGATGTTGCTTTGTACTCATTACCATTTTTTATTTTCATTGTAGAGATAAATTCTATAATTTGTTTTTGAAGTTGAGAAATATCTTTAAGGTTAGCTAAAGAGATCAAATAACCAGCACAAGTACGAAATTCTTCAAATTTTGTGGTTTAACTTTTAGTAGATTTTTCAGTATTTTTAACTTTTGCCTTCTCATAATAGTAAGAAGCTTTAATTTATGCAGTGTCTTGAATATTAACATTATTAGAATCATCAAGACAATTTTTTGAATTAAGTAAACTTGTTGCTATTTGAAATTTGGAAGATGAGAAATATTTTTTTTATGTTTTTTACCCATAATAATAATTTAAATAGAAAAATATGAAAGAAAATAATTATCGATAACAAAATTTAACAAAGAAAAAAAACAATTTATCATTCATCAATTATAGTTTAGACTATAGATGTTAGATTCTGTGATATAAACCAGTTATTTCAAGACTACCTGTGAAATAACTATTATGTATATTAATAAACTTGAATAAGTATATTTAATCAAATTAAATAACCACCAATGATTTGTTGCATTTTAATTATTAATTTTTTGGACTTAACAGGTTATATTAAATTAGACTCAAGATTCAAATAATCAGGTCAAATGATCTGGGTCAATTTGAGTACTAGTCAAGTTATTATTTATTAGTTTGTGCAGTGGCTTAAATCCTAATCCTGAATTTAAGCAGATTTGTCTATATTAAATTGTTAAGAAATCAAATTGAAAATTTCATTTGTATAATTATTATTTTCAATAATTACAGGAGAATGCACATTACGCTCTTAAGGAGTAAATGCCTCAATACTAAAGAGCAAATAGCTTAAATATCTTATAATGTCAATTAAATTGTATTTTTGTGATATTAATTTTTTTATTAACAATGATAATTTTTTTTATTGCACGTTTTAGGATTGAAGTGACTTAACATTTTGATTTCATCATTGAAAGTCAATATATAAAATAATCTCATAATTATTTATTTATTTTTTTTTGAGGAGATATAAAACTTTTCATTTTAGATTTATTTGGTTGATTTAATTGATTCTTCAAATAAAAAAAAATTTAAATTAAATATAAATTTTGAATTTTGAATTTGTAAAAATTATACGATATGCATTGAAATTCATTTTCATTTTCAAGATTTCTATATTATTTGAAATCGTTCTAACTTTATTAGTTGATTTATCAATTGAAATATAATGAAAAGAATTAATAATTACTTATATATCACTATCATTAGTTATTATAATTAAAATTGGCTAAATAATATAATTTTTTAATTTTTATTTATTATAAAAAAAGTTTTATAAAGTTTTTATTAATGACAATTTGGATTTTAGCATAATAAAAAATGAATGCATTGTATTGAGAATAAAATTATATAAAATGAGAAAAATAATATTTTTATAATAATTAGAGGGCTGAATAATTATATCAAAACTTCAATGGGTAATCGTCAAAAACTCTACAGTTACTATAGCAATGCATTGATTGATGAATTTTACTATTTCGTGTCAAATTATCTAATCAATGCATTGTTTACCGTGAATTGCGAAGAAATCTCTGATAGTTACTATTAATTATTTGATCTTCTCACTAAGACAAATCCAATGAACTAAATGTCATATTTTGTGATAATATTATTTGTTAAATATTTTTGATAAGGAATGGGATTTGGGATGAGATGGAATTGGAACTTTATCCTATACCCATAAAGTAATATGTAAACAAGTCATATCCAATTTGGGATATTTCAAATTATGTAAAAATTTTTACAACGTTAATTTGTCTTGAGCGAAGCGAAAGAACAATGTAAGTAAAAATTTTTCAGACACGTATGTTTCTTTGTTTGCCACGTAATGATTAACCAATAATTCCTTTTATCACAATGGCTCCTATTTCTTAGGTTGTAATACATTACAATTGATGACTCTATAAATTATAACTTAAGATTATATGTATTTAACAATAATTAAATAAATTAGATAATCAATAATTATTCTATCAATATTAAACTTAAGCGACATTATTTATTTTTGATATATTAATGTTTTCACATTTATAAGAGGTTCCTATTTATTTCAAGCTATTTTACATTTGATTAATGAAATCATTATAAGTAAAGGAATTGCAACTTTTTTTCTAGTTGTTAAAATATTTTAATCAATGACCTTTCTATGATAAGGTGATTTAATTTATGAAGTGATAGAACTTAGTGACTCAGCTGATGCAACATACAGTCAACTCTTGATATAGCGAACTCTTGATATAACGAATTTTTTGAACAAATATAATAAAAATACTCTTGTTATAGCGAATTGGCCAATCAAATCTCTTAAAATCTTCACTATAGCCTTATAGTGAAGTTGAGATCTAAGACATAGAGTTCGATATAACAAGAGTTGACTGTATACTTGATCAATGGAGAAAGTTAATACCTTATTTTTTTATATATTACAAATGTGAAGGATGCAAATGATATTGCAAAAGGATTGACTCTACTTGAAAATTTGAAATATTATGAATACAGTATTTCTTTCTTTTTGATTCAAATTAATATTATCACTAAACTTGTTAATTTTTAATCCATACAAGGTTTTGATCAGAAAATCCACTAGCAAATTTGAATATATAATCTAATAAGTTGTTCGATCTGTTATAACTACTAGATGAGCAGAAATAAAGTGTTCTGCTAATTATATTGAACAATATTCATTCTTTGTTAAGTTTTGGTTACAATTCAAACAGTAATGTTCAGTTAGCTTCTATTAAGATAAACTAGGTAACGGGAACTGTTGAAGTGTCCAAAGCTAAGTGATACAAAAAAAATGTATCACTAAAAAATTGTATCGTGATCATAATTATGTTACGTTATAAATCATAATCAATAAAAAATTTTTCACACACAGTGTTCTTTTTTATATTGCAATAATCGCAATGAAACTTTTATTTTACAATTAATAATCGAACAATAGGTAATTATATATTGTCATTTTGAGGAATTATAGAGATTAACCTTCTTTCTTCAGTTAATCTCTCTTGTAATCTCTTGCAAGTTTTGATACGCTGGAGCCTTTCAAATGAAAATGGTCTAAAAAGAATATTTTGGAGAGCACCAATCTGTGAAATTGCTACGAATGAAAGTCTGGCTATATATTCCTTTTTTCCAAGATCCATCATGACCTTCTGTAAGGTTAACACCTAACTTTTATGTATCGTGATAGATCATGTAAGATAAATGGATACTTGCAAGCGTGAGCAAATTCCTTTTTTTCTCTCTCAGCTATTTCTAATTTGTGAAACTGGAACAAGCCTTTTACCTTCTGCAATAATAATGGCCAAGCCAGAATAATTGACAAATTTTATCAGGACAGCAACAGAAAGTGAAGGAGGAGACTGGTTTTCTTCAAATACAATTTCTTGAACACTCCCTACTGAACTATTGACCAAACCAACTTCTATCCATAAGTTAGTCCTAAGCATAACTCTTGCACCTTTTGCTAACAATAATTGAGCAGAAAGACCTTAGACATATTTAAATTAGCCTTGTGTGCTTTGCTACCACTTATATGAATGGCATTGATTCTGGCGACAGGGCAGTTTAGTGATTTGAGCTTAAAAATATTAAACTCAGCGACATCAAGCTTCTGAGGCATGATGCATATGGCATCCGAAAATTCTGAGATTAGTGCATCAGAAAATCGTCTAGCAAGGACTTTTCAATCATCCAACATAGATTCACTATCTCGCATCCTCATTAATATGGCTCTAAAATTACATTAGGTTGTTCACAAATTTATTTGGATTGGATTGAGTCGACATCTTAATCCAATTCAAATTCACAAATTAAAAATCTGATTTGGATTAGATCGAGTTGAAATAATTGATTGGATTAGATTAGATTTTACTATTAAATTTCCAATTCAGAGTAAAACTACGATTAACGATACTATGCTTGCACTCTACCACTATGATCACTACTGTTATAATAATTACCTAACCATATGTTAATGCTATGTTAAAGTTATCAATTAAGAAAATGAATTTGTATTATGGTAATCTTTCGATACCTTGTGAGTTTGATCTAGTGACAAACTTCAAAAAAGTATTTATTTTTTTTTTGTATAAGATTGATTCAAAGAAATTTGTTAAAAATATTCTGATTGGATTATTAAATTCATACCACTTAACATTAATGAACTTCTTGGTATAAATACTGAATTTTTCATCAAAATTCTAAAATCCCAGTACCTTTTTTTATATAATAATATACATAATGAAATATAAATAAAATATGAAGTAGTATAATTCTTTTCTACCTTAATATGAAAGTATATCCGCTTGGATGTCAGTCAAATGGTTAAAAAAAAATATGATTTTACTGTGAACTTTCCAATTATCTAACAGTCGATAAAATAAGCATTATTATTATTACATTATCTTGCCAAATATACTTCTAAGATCAACATGGTTGACATTATGTTCAATTTCACTTTTTTTTAAAATTTTTTAATCTTATTGTTATCTTTTGTTATAGTTTAACAATAAAGAATGAAAGGAACTTCTAATGAAAAAGAGACCTCTATTAAACTAGACAAAAATAATAAAAAAAGGTTCAGTAGAGTGAAGATTCTATTAAAATATTACTTTTATTTTTAATAGAATGGAAAGTTAAAGTAAATCAAAGTGAGGTGGTAGTGGTAATATAAAAGTGAAACTTTGGCAAGATGCATCTGCTATATTTCTTAATAATAATTACTAATACTTTATTAAACAATGCTCAGTTAAATAGAAAAATATTAAAAAAAATTATAAGGTAATAATTTTACTTTTTATTTAATACTTTAATAATTTATTAAAATATTAACTATTGGTAAGATGATATGGACTATAATAAATAAAGTGGTAATAATCCAATTGAAGTTCAATATAAAGAGGAAGTAGAGAATATTCTTGATAGGAATTATTCTAGTTTAACTCCAAAATCATTGGATAGTAGTTTGGAATTTAATAATGCTAATATTGAAAAAATAACATTCCATTTAATAAAATTACTGGTCAGAATAAATGAAAAAATGAGTCTGAACTAATCTAAGAAAAGCCACAAAAAGCTAATAGATTTGAAGTATAACAGGTTAAAGGAGTATTAGAGGAATTTATCTATCTTAGAAGAGAAGAGCAAGAATACAAAAGAGAAGAATGAAAAAGAAAAGAAATTGAGAGAAAGCAAAAAGATGATCAAAGAAGATATGAGTTTGGTTTACTCATTTCAGCTTTATAATATAGCATTGCCTCAAACTAATAATAGTATATGTTATTTATTATTATAAAATTCACATTTTATTTTCTAATTATTTTTTAATTATTATATTATAGTTCCTTTTTATTACCAATCTACTTCAATTGATTTAATGCAAAATAATATTATGCAAAATAATATTCCACAAATCAATACCATACAAATCGATAATACTACGCAAATCAAAAGTACTATACAAATTGATAATACCATCAACATCAATACTTTACATATTAGAAGTCTTTCACCCCTACATTTTGATGAATTTTAATATATTTTAAAAAACATAATAAAATAAAGTTTAAATCATAAAATTTATAAAGTAAAATTATTTATTTTATTTGGATGTTTCACTATCTCCTTTATCTCCTTCACCAATAAAATTGTATCTATTTCTTCTAACATCTATTTGAATTTTTTTATTCCATAGATAATTCGCTAAATTATCTCTAATAGAATTAGTCAAATAAGTTACACTATTGATATTATTATTATCTAATAAAGTTTGAAAATTATTTTGATCATCAAAATAATCGTTATCATCTAATATATCTTCTTGCCTTTCTTTATAAGTATTATGAAGAATATAAGTTACTGTTACAATAAGAATGGCTATTTCTATTAACATTGTTAAAGGATTAATTAAATACCTAAATCTTGATTTTAATCTTCCAAATGCTTGTTCTACACCTATATGAGTTTGAGAATATTTGACATTATAATATGTTTGTATTGCTGTTAATCTTCCATTATCACGATATGGTGTAAGTAATCAATTTTGACAAGGATAACCTGAATCGCCTAAAATATATGCATTTGTAAGAATAACTGAAGAACTAAAAGAACTAAATTTATGATATAATGGTGAATTATGAAATATTCTACTATCATAAGTTGAGCTAGGATATCTCACAAAAATATTAATAAACTTTTCAGAAGAATCGATAACTACTTATAAAACAATAGAATAAAAACCTTTTCTATTATAATAATCCATAGGATATTGTTTAGGTGCTTTAATTAGAATATAACTTCCATCAATTGCTCTTACTGCATATGGAATACCAGCTTTTCTTTTAAATTTTCTTGCAATTTTACTGAATTCAACATGATTATTAGAAAATTTATTAAATTTAAAAGAATATTAAAATATTTTAATTATCAAAATAATAAATTTAATTAACTATTTTCTTACTGAATTTTTGATGAAAGAAAGTAACATTTAATTGTATATAAAACAGATCTAATAATATAGTATATAGTTGATTTTCCTAATGCAAATAATTGTCCAAGTGTTCTATAACTTTGACCAATAGCTAAAAACCATAAAGTTAATGAAATTTTATGTTTAATTAGAATTCTTGAGGCGCATCTTTGATTATTTCTTTGTAATAATAAAGATGCTATTTCAGTATATAACCATTCAAATGTAGTTTTTGTTATTCTAAAATGCCACTTAAATTCTACATTTTTCCAATTATTACATATGTTATTAAACTAACAAATACTACATGTCCTTCTTGCTCACCTATAACCTATTCTTAAAGAACTATTTCTTTCAATAACACTTATGCATTCATGAAAGATTGATAAATCAATGTTATCATCAGATGTTTCTTCAGAAGAAGAGTCAATTTGGTTTAAAAAAATTAGATATACAAGTGAAAGAATTATAATATGTCTTTGAATATTCATTGTTCAAATTTTTATTTAATTAAAATAATGTTAACTCTTTTTTTATAATGTTATACAAAAATTCATAATCTGATCTATTTATTTGTGAATACAGATTAGATTATATAAAAATCTAATCTAATTTAAATGGATTAGAAAATCTAATCTAATCCAATCTAATTGAATTTGTGAACACACCCAATGCTAGAGAAGTGAATGAAATATATGATGTCACTAAAGAGAGAGGGAATATGCAGATCCTACTGTGTGAAACCTCTATAATCAACAATCAAATTAGCATAACAAAAATTTGTAAAACTTAAAAAATAAAAATTAAATTTAAAATGTTATTTAATAGAAATAATAAACAACACTAAAGTTTTCTAATTATTGGTTAATTTTTTATATAATTGGATATTTAAAAAGTTATATCGATTTAAAGTAGTACCGATTTTACTATAAAATTGACAAATTTGAGACTATGAAAATTTGTATAATGATACAATTTCTATATCAATCGATAGCCTTCAGTAGTTTGTATCAGGGATGATGATTTCTGATGATGCATATTACAGAAACATATGATATTCAACATTTATTTTACATATTAAGTTAGTTTTTTTTTGGTAAAATAAAAAAAGGTAGTTTTCATATTTTCCATAAATACTTGCATCCTGATATTCTTTGAGCGGTGGAGGAATTTGTTTATAATTATTTAACAAAGTTAAATATAATAACTTTAATAAAGAAATTCATTATTTTGATAAATTTTTAAAAAATCTTATAACAACTTAAATATGATTAACTTAAATAAATTCTGAAAGAGCTTATGATTATAATTGCTTCCTTCCTTTCATCACGAAGTTAATCAAATGTTTATCTTATACTTATTAAATAGCAATTAATCATAAGCATTTAAAATTTGTATTTATCAAATAGTTAATATTCTATATATGCTTATTTGTATTTAAAACAAGCATTTATTTATTGTTGTAAAATAATATAAACAAAATATTAAATATAAATGCCTTACAATTACTATTTAAGAAAATACTTAAAAAATGCTTAAATTTAATATTTATTAATTACTATAAAAAAAATATTAATTAAGTATTCAAAATTATTATTTAAAATGTATTTTATAATCAAGCATTTATTTAATAATATTCAATATATTTGTTTACATAAAAGATTTCCAGTTCATTAAACTTTGGTATAATGTATACTATATTTGCAATTGAAGCAATAGGAATCAAAGTGTAATGCTCGACATGTTTAAGAATTACGCACTTGTAAAAATAATGTTATTGTTCATTAGTTGGATATGCAAAATCATACCAGTAAACAAGTGCAGTTCAAGATTCTGCTCCAATTTTGTTGAAGTAACTCGAAGAATAAGAAGAACCTAAAAAAATAATAAAAAGTAAATGCTATAATAATAAAATGGTTTTTATTTATTAATACATACCTTTGCATAACATAAGCCATTATTTGTTAAATAATCGTCTTGTTCTGCTTTATCTATTTTAACACAAATATCAGAGAAGGCTGCTTGTCTATAATAATTAGAAGATGCATGAACAACCATTCTATTATCATTATCTAAGTATGCAAACTCAAATACTTCAATTTGAACTGTTTCGTTGTCAATATCTTATAGTGACCAATTTTCGATATTCTGAAGATAATCATAAATACAAGGTTTAAGTTGTTTGAAACCACATATCCATAACTTGTTTAGGTTTTATACATTTGCCAGTTGATTTATGATTCGATCAATTATATGTTGTGTCATCTTCTCAATAACTTTTTTTGATGTAATTCCATTGTAAACCTTCTTGTATGATCGTGATTGAATCTTTAATAAAGATATAAAGATATTTTGATGACATACCTTTAAAAAAAATATTATTAAATATAATTAGAGTAATATAATACCAGAAAATAATACTTATAGTTAATTGCATTTGTGTATTCACATGATGCTTATTTGTCATGCGATATGGCTGTTTAACATTAATTTTATGCAGTAATTCATATATTTCACTTGTAAATCCATTAATAGCCCCGAACTGACGAATTGATAATATTAAATGATATCGCTAACTGTGTAGCTTCGGTAAATTTAAATTAGATGGTGAGAACTTTGACATAATTTTAATAAATAAGTCACACCATGTAATTATTGATTTCTATTATTAAAAAATTAGTTATATTATATTTTTATTAATAAATTATCAAATTACTTATTATTAATAAACTTGCCTCAAATTCACGAAGATCTACTTCAGTATATCTGGGTTGATAGCTCCATATATACATATCAATCCACAATGAATATAGTTCGCATATATTCTCATTAAGCTTTTTATCTGATATTAGATCATCCAAGACAAATAACATAACCTTCATCAAATCACGATACTTGGCTGCAGTTAATTGTGTAAGCCTTTCAAATCCATTTTTAAAAACCTTTAGATTCAGATAACGGGGAATTTGAGAAAGGCGTTCCTCAAGAATTCTTATTAAGCTGTTATTATACTTGGAATTCAGTAATTCGACCGTAAATTGTAATTGATACTGAAAAAGCCTGAGATCTGCATGATGTATACGATCGGATATACACATAGTATAAATATTAAAATATCTATTAAATATAAAATTATTTATTAGCTTTAAAGGTTCATCAACCAACCAATCTATCGTATCGATCATTTTGACCAGCATTAATAAATCTCATGATTACAAAAACACTTACGGTCGTTTTCACAAAGCATTCCTTATATTATATACTGAGATTGCCTTATCTTTACCACAACGTAAAGCATTCTTAGTATCATTTTCATTACGAATATGAATATCTTCTTTTGCAATATGAACATCATTCATCATATTACGTTCCACCAAACAGAAATGATATGGATGTAAAAAATTTGGTGAACCATAAACGCCACACATCATGCACGCTTCAGGCCAATCTGCAATTATAAATGCCAAATATGGATAGAACCACATAAGACTACCATTGACATACAAATGGATTCCTGTATTACTTAAGATTCTCAATGGTCTCAATATAGTCGCAAGTACATAGTGAAAGAGTTCGCGTGATGCTGTTCGAAATTGTGTTGAATGTTTCTTATATGTATTATTATATTCGAGATTAGGTATATAGCCGAGTAAAATTTTGGCATCAACCTTATTACGACGAGCTAAAGGAATATTTCTGATTGTCATAAATATTAGATGTCGCGATATTTTGCCCAAGTTGTCACAAAGAGTACCATCAGCATACAATATAACTGGCATTACGTGTGCTCCTATTGGAAGATTTTGCTCTACGTTTCTCCACCAATTAGAATCATATATATCCGTGTATTGACGTTGATTCAATGTCTTTGGTCACAAATTACCGTAAACGGTTGACTAAAGTACCCAGGTATTTTACCAATTCGTGAAGTTGGAAGGGTACTATACTACAAGGAGTACTTTGGTCTAAGGGAGAGGGTACTACGCTATACCATATAAGGTCTATTATTTGAATTTAAATTAACCAATAAGAAGTTTAAATATTTGCATGCATATAGCATAGCTTAGTTTTTTAAAAAATTTTTTTAAACGAAAATTTTTTTTTTTAAATGAAACTTTTTTTCGTAATTTAAGAATTTCTAACGATTTTATCATTTATCGTAATCGCCGATCATTTTATAACCAAAATGATATATCATAAAGCGCGTTTTAAAACCTTTTTTTTGTTTCACGTTTTAACTTTTATTTTTTTTATCTTTCCCTTTTCATTTTTTTTTGATATAGTTGTTCACTGAAATAAACCTGCTAATAAAAGAACAAGAGTAACAACAAAACAAAGAAGACAATAGTGTGCTAGAGAAAAGTTACTTGTAATAAAGCATGCAGAACAATGTGAAAGTAAACGTTTAACTGCAAAACGATTTTAAATAGAACTAAAGCAAGTTCGAGACTGGATAAATCAAAAATCAAACTTGAAAATGCAGCACCATATATTCAAAAATTACATAAAGGCAAAAGTCCAGCTTTTCCAGAACTTGAAAAAGAGCTTTCTTTATGGGTGATTGATCTGCGTAAAGCTGCAAAAGCTGTTACGCGAAATATGGTAGTTAGAAAAGCAAAATTATTTGCTAATGAAAAAAAATGGATAGATCTTTATGCAGATATTAAAGAATTTAAATTTTCGGAAGCATGGTTAGAGGGATTTATGAAAAGATACAATTTTGCTACAAGAAGAAGAACTCATATTGCTCAACATCTTCCTGAAAATCTTTTAGAAAAGCAGCAAAACTTTTTAGCTTTTATTTTATACAGGCGCATCCAATATGACTATCCATTAAAATACATTGGTAATATGGATGAAACTCCTGTTACCTTTGATTTACCTTATTCAACTACTTTGGATCATCATGGTACTTCAACCGTTAATATACAAACAACAGGTCACGAAAAGTCAAACTTTACAGTTATTTTAGGATGTATAGCTGATGGTACAAAATTACCAGTAGTTTGTATTTTCAAACTTAAAAATATTCCAAGAGAATCATTTTCTAAAGGAATTTTTATTCGTGTAAATGATAAAGGATGGTGTAATGAACAAGAAATGCTCTGGTAGATTGAGAATGTATGGACTTAAAGAAATTTATTAAATAATCTAAGATTTTTACTAGTTTTAGACTCTTTTCGGGGACATCTTGTGGATTCAGTAAAAAATAGGTTTAATGAAAAACAAACAAATATTGCAGTTATTCCTGGTGGGTTTACAAGTAAATTACAACCATTAGATGTAGCAATTAACAAAGTTTTAAAGCAAATCTACGTCAATATTACAATAATTGGATGAGTTCTGAGGTTTATGAATTAACACCTTCTGGAAGAATCAAAAAACCTTCATATGCTAATGTTGCGAATTGGATAAAAAGATCATGGGATGATATTGATATTAATTTGATTCAAAAATCATTTAAATGTTGTGGTATTTCTATTGCTAGA
>CAJVPQ010001586.1:0-17354 GCA_910591825.1 Funneliformis caledonium
AAATATTTCTGGAAAAATTATATCATAGTAAAATTATATTTGTGTAATGAAATCAGTAATCATCTACTATAATGAATTATTCGTTATACATACTGAATAATTCATTACAGTGTTAACAAGATTCTTATAACAAAGTTCTGATCAACTAGATCAGCAATTTCATTATATCGAGACGTGACTGTATATACTCTCTTTTTTCAAAAAAGTAAATTTTTTGATATTAAATTTTTTGCTTGAATAAAGTCATTTTGATATTAAATAAATTAAATTTTTAATAGAATATGAAAAAGTTTTTTAATCATGATAGTAATTATAAGATTTTTATTTGTATATTTATTTGTATATGTATAACTAAAATTAGATTAATTATACTTATCAATTTCTTAAAAAATATTGTTATTTTTTTTGCATATTTCTATACAACTATTAATTTAATCTTAAAATCTTTTTCTTTAGTAATTATTTTTATTTATAAAATATTTCAAATAAAATAATAATTTTATTTATTTTATTACTTTTTTTAATATTAAAGAATTTTAAAGTTAAAATAAATAATTAAAGTTTATAAAATTTTTTTAAAAAAAATAATATAAATAATTGAAAATTAAAATAAAAAAATATTTAATTTATTAAATCTTAATAAAATTAATTTATAAATAAAATTTGCTTTAATACCCTATTAAGTATAAAGTATTTTAAGTCTTAAGTAAATTTCGACTAGGTCCAAAACAGCCAATTGAAATTTAACGAAAAAATACATAAAAAGTTATAAAATCTGATTTATATTAAAAATGACACGTGATCTTTAATAATTAGTAAATTTTTTTTTTTTACTTATTGTTCATCTGCAACCCATAACCCCATAGCAATTCATTTTCATAAGAAATTTAAAATAATTAAAATAATTATTGGTGATACTACATAAATATATTTATTAAACTTTTTTCATTCTATACCTTCTTCTCATGGGTACTAAACTAATAAACCGACAAAATCAAATATTTCGATAAAAGTTTTTGTCAAAACAATCGAATACTTAAATTGAAACATAAAAAAAAATTCCTTAGGCCCGATAAAAATGAAAAGAAATTTGAAATAAAAATAAAGTTATTAAAACCCTTTTTCCCTCCCTCTCTTGTTACCTAAAGATGTTATCGAATGTTTTCGAAACTAAAAATAATGGACTTACAATTTTTGGTTCCTCTACGCTTAAGTGATGACTAAGAAGATCATCATAATTGTGCTTTTCTAACAATTTTTTAAAGGGTTTGACCTTATCGCAAAAATCTTTTCTGGAAATTTGCTTCAGATCAATTAAATTAATCATTGGTTTAGTGGTAACCGATAAATCCCTAAAGTGTTCTCTTAACCATAATGAGGTATCATAAGAAGAATCATGGGAAGAGATTGTGAAAGGAATTGAAGGAGTCTGAGCCAGCCCCCACCTAAGAATATAATCCCATTTTTGAATTTCATATAATTTGAGCTTCTTGTTTTCAAGAAGGTATACCAAAACATCTTTATGAATGTTGACGAAATCAAGAGCTTTAAAAACAACATCAGGGGTAATCTGACAGGTTTTATCGCAATGTTCATGCAAACTTTTGAATGACTGATGTTTAGAACTAACTTTGTGAACCAGACTAAATTGATTATTTAGTTGACTCTTTCTTTTTTCAATTAAATAACGTTGAAGCACATTAACGAGGTTTGTAAGATGAATTAAATCAGCGATAATCAGCATGTTTAAGATAAAATTTATATCTCTTGATTCCAAGTTAAACGTTCCAACATACAAATAACTAATAAAGTAAGGATGATAATAAGTAACTTTAGTAAACACACAATATATAAACCTTAATAAAGTCGAATGGCTTACCGTAAAATGTATCCAAACGCTTGAGAGTCAAAATTTTCATATTCTAGAACAATTGTGCTTCTATTATATTGTTCTTGAATTTCTTTTTCAAAGAACCTTGAACGAACTGAAAGAATAAGTTTATGTGCTCTATATTCTCTGCACTTATCTGCTTTGCCAACTTTGATGGTAACATCTGAATATTTTTCATTTTCTAAGACCGTAAGGTAGTCATCCGATAAATTTGTAAGGAAATTATATGACATTATAAGGAATTTTTTTTTTTTTTTTACAAAGAAAATTTTTGAAAATTTAAAAATTTCATCCCTTTTTAAAGTTTAAAAGTCTTTATCGGGTAACAATCACAATAATTAGTGAATACGCTTTATTATAAAAAAAAATTGGGCGTTAAACTGATGTTGATCATTACCATATTATTGATCTACCGTTCCATTCATATGTTCATTGTTTTGCCTCTCTTTTCTCATAAACTTTTTTACACCGAAAGTAATGCTTTTGGGTGAACATAAACTATATTGAAGATTGAGTTAGATTGAGTTAAAATGTGTCAACGACGAGCGTCCCTCATTACAAGCCATAACTTTTCAATCCCTACAAAACAACAAACTTGGATGAACCAACTCTGTCGATTAATTTAGTCTAGCCTTCTTTATACTATCTTTATACTTATCTAATCGTTTCACGAGCTATTAAAAATAAAAACAAGAAATTTCCTTTTTTGATTTGTGAAACCAAAGCTCGTGATTTCAGTTCAATCAGTTATTATATCGCGAAAGTATAATTTTGAAATTTATCAGGACAAAATATATGTATGGATTCTGCAGCATTATTGTCTCGGTCGTTACTGAAAAGCACGATAAATATCTTGAATCATTCTAACATCCATCAAATAAATCAGTAAAGGTCAAGCTGACTACACTTCTCTTGATGCAGTATTATAACTTTTTAGTGGGTAAAGGTAGGCAATATTAATATGTTTTCATCTCTCAAAAGAATTTGTATTCAAAACATTTTTTTATAAAAAAAAGATTTGATCTACAACCATACTAACCAGAATATTCTGGAAAAACATCAAACCATTGTAGTGCAAAATTATTTAGGTTCTTAAAATATGATCAAAATAACTTAAGTATAATGAAAAGTATTTTTTGCTTTGCATTTTGTGCCAATGGGAATATTGTTGTAATTATCATTATTTTAAATATTTTTCTTCCTGATTACGAATCTTTAAACCTTTTTTTTTTTAAGGATAGAAAGCTTTTTGATGTTTTGAGTTTCCGATATTCCAGAAAACGTCAAACTTGAATCCACCAATTTACCCAGTGGATTTTCTCTCTCCGGATTCTTATGGTAAGTCCTTTTTTTTTTTTATTACATTTCTTTTTTTTTTCAAAGGGAATTTTTAGATTTATTTACATATAAAATTAATTATTTATTAAATGTACGACCATCTAAAGAATTTTTTTTCTTTAAAAAAAAAATAAAATAAAAGTACTACAATAAAAATTAAAAAAATTTTTAGGTTTTTTTCTTAAATTTGAACCTTTGACACGAAAGTCTTTTGTTTCGTTTGTTAGTAGCGTTAGCGTAATCAGAAAATTTTCGGAATCGTCCGTTTCTGTGTTTAAAAAAATAATGAGTTGGGTGAGTAACGTGGTTAATTACTCCCAAATGAAGATCGGCCAGAACCAATGGACCACTCCAAAATGGATTTTTTAGAAAATTACACAGTGAGCGAGGGGTTAAGAGGTTATTATAATAGTCAATAAATAGGGACGATTTGTAATAAATTACTCTGCATCATGTTATTTTATCAAAGCCAACGCTATTTAAAAGATTACACTTGCTTTGATATGTGAAAAAATGACTATATAATACTTCTCCCATTAACGGTTCCACCCGTATAGAAAATAGCATCTACCTTGAATTTTGAATCTTGACGCGAAAAGTCATTCGTTCGTTGTCGGTAGCGTTAGCGTTACCGAAGAACTCCTTCTGTTTCGTTTGCGGTAGCGTAGCTTTATCGAAGAAGTCCTTCCGTTTTGCTTGTAAGAAACGTAGCGTTATAGTCTTTCGTTTCATTTGTAGTCAAGGTTTTCTCTTAATAAATTAATAAATGAAAAATTATATAAAAGTTATTCTTAAAAGTAAAAATAAACAATAAAGATTTTAAAAATTCTCTTTACGTTACTTCGAAGGCCAACAATAGCGAAATAGTATTTGGCAGAAACGTTTTGTTAGTTTTCTTTTAAGCGAAAAAGTAGAGAAGTGTTCTCAGGTGGAGCATTGTTTATATGTGCTGACAATCGTATCATCCGTCAACCTTCCAAATTAGAACAAAATATTATCCTCATATAGTAAATATATACAGTGGTTTTGGAAATTCTTTTAACAATGACGATTACCATATTAAGTAAGCAAACCCCACACTACGATTGGCTGGTATAATTGATTGTGCTTATTTGTCACATAAGTCGAGTGACGAACAAACCTAAAATTCAAATTCAAATATTTAATAAAATTGAAACATCACCAGTGTCACACCCCAAAACTTGCATGTCACGTTTTCTGTATGCACCATAGTTTTCCGGTTTTTTATTTAATAATGCAAAGGTCAATAATATAATTTTTAACGATAAATTTATTTAATAATATAAATTAATCAGTGTTGCCTCAACGTCGGGCGCTCTACACTTTCGCAATGTCAATATATTAAACTTAATCACTAACAAATACTAATTACACAAATACAAAATTAAAAAATGTAAAATAAGAGTTACGATGTTAAAATTTATGAGGTCGAAATGGCGAAAGCAATAATATCGCAAAGGAGGAAAGGAAGGGTTTAAGGTGTATGTATGCATTATAAGAAAGGCGGACCGTGTTGTTTAAGGATTTCCAACACATAAAAAATGATCTACAAGGACTAGCTACACAATTATCGAACAAGCGACCTTTCGGGCGGAAATAAAACACTATGATACTTTGTGTAACAAAATTTTATCAACAAAACAAAATGTGTGTTAACATCTTAAAATGCATGGTTTTTTTCTTAGTTATGTCTGAATAAGAAAGATTAAAATATTGTAAATTATCGAGGATAATAAAGAATGGAATTATTTTATGGGTCAAAAAAAATTTTTTTTTATCTTTTTTTCGTAATGAAATCATTTGATACTAGTTATACAATAAATATTATAAATGTCGTCGCAGAAATCTTCTACGCAATGATTAGATTTTATCCAAAAAAAAAATAAATGATAGTATGTATACATTTACCAAGAAATATGGTCCTATGTATGCCCCCAGTTAAATTCGCTATGTAATAGAAAAAAAAATGTTCTAATTAAGTTACTTGTAACTAAACTATTATTACAATCATAAAAATAAAAAAAAAAAAACCAAAGTTAGTTCTATATAAAACAAAATGAGAATGTCTATACATGCTGCTGTGGTACACAAATACAGGTACATATATATTTAACTTATCCACTTTTTAACCTTTTAAGGAAATTCAGGAAGTTCTCTTTAAAATTAACAGAAAATCCTTCGTAATTTCTTTCAATAAGGATATTAATTTTGTCCATCCAAATCTTCTTAGAATTATTAAGTTCGTTATATTTGGTCACTTTAGAATTCATATCAAAGACAGTAGGAAGGAAGTTAACAAAGAATGGTCGAATTATTTCTAAACTTGTTGCTTTTTTTAGCAGATCCATATGTTCTGGCTTGAAAGTTACGTTTTCTTTAATATACAAATTAAAAGTGGTTGTGGTTGAATTGTAAGTACAAATTGACATTTTGCTACCTTCCAAATTCCGTGATATATCAATATAAATCCTTAAAGCAAGAATATCTTCAAAACACATCAAGGTCAATTCAGATTGATGTCCGTAAGTATCAAGAATGAATTGGTAAACTCGGGGGGAAAGGATCAGCGATTTTCTTCTTGATTCCATATCGCTTATCTTTTCTTCTTTAAAATATTGTTCAACAACTTGTTTCATAAATTGTTCATGATCATCAAATTTTGTTTTAAGAAAATTTAACAAATAATTGCTTGTTAAATTTCTTTCTGGTTTTAATACTTCTCGAAATAATCCAAAGGCAAGCGGTTTATCGGATCGTATTTCACAGATAACACTCCAAAGGATATTACCGATTTCATCCAACCGATGTTTAAACATATGGAGGGCGTCAATGATAACATTATTACTTAACTCAAACCCCAAATTTATAAGTTCGGTAAGACGTGAAATTACAACGGTAACGGTGGGGCAATTCCAATTAGGTGTAGGAGTTGAAGGGAAGAGAATGGTCAATGCCCCTAAGATAACTAAATCGTTTACATCGTTACAAATTTCATAATAACCAATTTGTTTCCATAAAGTCACTAAATATGGATGAATAAATATTGCTCTCGCGATCATAATAAGATGTCTTCTATTTTCATAACCGTCATTGGGAGGATACTCTTCCGGAGGTGGAAGTTGAAGGATGTGAGGGTCATGATTCAAATCTAGCCGAACGGATTTTGGCTTTGGTGGAAACGGGATGAACTTTTGATTCAAAATCAAATCTTCGATGTCTGTTAAATTCTTTCGCATCATTCCAGGTGCATTATCGATCACGTGAGGACCAGCCGAAAGGAAATGAAATAGTTCCATATCATTTCCTCTTAAAGGAACTTCCCTATCTAACTTATTACATCCTTCGTTTAGCAAATAAAGGAACGCAGGTAGAGATAAATTGCTTGCCCACGGTGATTTAATTTTTTGTGGTAATACACCAACATTATGTTCGATTTCAAGTTCAATCAATTTTTGATCATTTTTTCCAAATTGCATTAATAACCTTTGGATAAAATATCTTGAAACGATGACCCCTCTTGTAAATAAATTTTCACATACTAATGTATCGATAAAGCTTGGGCCCAACTTTATTGAGTAAAATAACGCATGGGCCTTTCCAAAACGTGATATAAGCCATTCGGCTTTAGTATGTGGATCTCTTGCAATAGCAGACCAGCTTTTGCAACTTATCGCCAAATTGAAAGGATGCTCGACGTGTTTAAAAATATTTATTTTAATTTCATCTTCGATATATTGGAAATATTGGAATTTTGGTCTTGGATTAGGTCTGTGATTAAACATAATACGAAATATGAAAATATTTTGATATTGTATATATAATATTTTATAGATCATATCTTCATGATATAGATTTTGTGGGTGGAGAAAGAAAAAAAAAATATCAAATGAGAAGGTGGAGTTTGTTTAAAAAGCCCTTTTTTTGTTTAGATTAAATGATGAACCTCTAATTAAAAAAGTAAACTATTTAATACAATTGCAATTGGGTAGTTCTTTCCTTTTATAGATAATGGCGGGAATCTACTAATAACACATTTAACTTATCTGCGATTTTATTGGTTGAATTTTGTGATGATCATTTTTGAAATATCACATAATTATTAATTTTGATTGGTACAAGTTTAGATTTAAACTATTAAAAAATATTTTTCGGCTATTTTTTTTATAAATTTTTTATATAAAAATTCTTGAATTAACGTTAAATCAAAATATAAAAATATCAAATATACCTATATTTTTTATAATAATCATAAAAATTAAAAAAAAAGTAAAAAATTAAAGGAACTTGCAACATTAAATTTAAAAGTAAAATTATAAATACACTAGATATCATACATTTAAACCACTATCTAATAATATTTGTGATTAATGTAAATGTTTAGATTAAGAAGAAGATATAATATTTTTTCAGAAAAAGTGGGATACCACATGCAATATAATTATATTGCATGTGGTATCCCACTTATCCTAGATTATAGTATCACATGTAATCTAAATATCACATATAATCTGAATATCACATGTAATCTAAATATCACATATAATCTGAATATCGCATATGATCTAAATATCTCATATAATCTGAATACCGCATATGATCTAAATGATGTGATTTAATTACCACATATAATCTAAATAATACAGTCTGAATACCACATATAATCTAATATTTTATTATTTCTTATATCACTTTTACATTCTAGCTATGTTTTTAAGTCTTTTTTAGTATCTGTGTTTTTTATACTAATATATTTTTATTATCATAATACAATCTAATTACCACACACATATAATCTAAATACCACGCATTTCTTCTTATTTCTGAGTCATTTACATGCTAAATTTTATAATGGAGTTGTTGACCCTCTGTAGCTGTTTCGATATTTGGTTTTATATTAAGGGTGTTGGTATCCTGCGCCTGATTAGGTGCTAGATTCTATATTGGAATACTTTCCCTTTATACCTATTTGATTGCCTTTCTAGATGCTGAAATCGTGTAAAAAAAAAGGTGACCCAACTATTACACCAGTATAAGTATGCTATTTTCGCATTCTGAAGTTTAAATTATTATCACATGATTCAATACATAATTTTACGAGATGTTGTTAGATCATTATTACAAAATAAGTAAGTATAATATTTATCTTATTCATCTTATAAAGTATATTCATATTCTGTAATGTTTCTATCATATTTCATCTTAATCGAATATAGAGTAAATATTAGGCATGGTAATATCTATGCGAGTACTATATGTAAAAAAGTTCAATTTGTATAACTTTTAAGGGATTATGTCTGACCCATTTGATTACCAGAATAAAGTGATTTTGAGGTATACAATTTGAAAGATCAAAACTGATGCCTATTTGTTGCTAATATATGTATACCAATTTTACATCCGATGTTAGAGATGTGATATGTATTATCATAGTCAGCCTATTTATACCATACCTGAGTATATATCTAAAAAAGTATAAGACTTCTTCTATTATTTTATATAATATTTCCAAAGAAGACTTATCCTCTGAATATATATACCACATATGTCTAAATACATACCATCAAGATGTAGTCTTTATGCCACACCTGGATACATACTAGTGTTAGGGTAGTCTTCTTCCATAATTTTATATAATATTTTCAAAGAAGCCTTCATATCATATTCGGATATATATCTAGGAAGTATAAGTCTTACGCGTAGGCTATACCATACCTGAGCATATATTTAGATCATATGTAGTATAAGTCTTCTGCTAATATTTATATAATAGATTACGCAGAAGACTTATCCTCTACCCAGATATATACTAGTGTTAGGTTAGTCTTCTGCTAATATTTATATAATAGAATACGCAGAAGACTACCCTAAATATCATATTCAAATACATATCTAAGAAGGATAAGTCTTACGCGAAGGTTATACCATACCTGGATATATACTATCGAGATGTAGCTTTATGCCACACCCGGGTACATACTAGTGATAGGGTATCCTTCTTCCAATATTTATATAATAGAATACGAAGAAGGATACCCTAGATGACATACCCAGGTTCATACTAGTGTTAGGGTATCCTTCTTTCAATATTTATATAATAGAATACGAAGAAGAATACCCTGGATGACATACCCAGGTTTATACTAGTGTTATGGTAGTCTTCTTCCAATATTTATATAATAGAATATGAAGAAGACTACCCTGGATAACATACCCAGGTTCATACTAGTGTTAGGGTAGTCTTCTTCCAATTTTTATATAATATTTATGAAGAAGACTACCCTAAATATCACCTATTAGGAATATATTTATTTGTGATTTGCTTGTCAATCTGCTATGTGTTTTTTTGCATTTATCAAAAAAATTAATTAAACATTTCAAAATTATATTGGAGTATATAAAGTTTTACCTACTGACGACATATATATCTCAACTATTTCTGATCAAACTGATCGTAAAACTCTCACCTGCTATGACAGCATCGGCCCTTTCGCTAGCATTCCATCACGTAATGAGATCATAGCAGAATATGATAACGAGATGACTGCTATACTTTAATAAAGCCTATCCGGTAAGCAACCCATACATTTCATGCCTACTGAAGTTAGTGATGATACCAAATATATAAATAGGGTCTCCACCTATATTTTGCATATCACCGGTTCTTTGATTAATAGGCAAAAAACAGTCGTGAATATTACAGACATCTGACCCTTTTTTTGATGTCAAAGTTCCTGAAGATATACCACTATCTACGTTTAAGACCAGATTAGTAAATATATTATCCAATACTCTCAAAGGTACATCAAAATTTAGGATGAATATTAGTGCTTTCCTACTTCAGGGGTATTATACAGAGAAAAATCATATATATGTGTTATTACTTAGAATCAATTTGACCGGTATAATGCGTTGAAAGCAGTTCGTGAAGTTAGTATCTGTACAGCTTCTGATGATCTAATCCTAATATATTATTACCACAAAGTAGCCTGTGAAAAAAGATTACCTCTTTCAAGTTGGGCAACGTTAAGTAATTATTTCTACGAATATATTCAAGGGGTACTTATCACTTCCAAGTTTCTGTGAATAATTACAATCCAACAAGTGAGGACGATTATAATAATCCATTATTCTCCTCGACCCTTTCACAGGATCGTACTCTTGTTTTCACATGGGACATAGAGACATATAGTTCACGAAAAATGGGTGGAGCACCCAATGCAAATTTCGAAGAAGACGTTGTGTTCATGATTTGCATAACAGTTCACTAGAAAGATGATCCCGAACCGTTAAAACAAATTTGTCTTGTTGATGACGAGATAGCACCAGATCCACGACTGATTACAGTTATATGTGGATCTTAGACTAATTTACTAAAAGCATTCACTTTATGTTAGAAACTTTTAGCCCTGGATATACATATAGGCTTTAATAATTCTCAATACGACTGGAGATTTATTGTGAAGAAAGCTAAGAAATTAGGGGTGCTCAAATGGATGTTCAATCATATATCATTCAAACCATTGAGTCTGAAAAAAATTACAAAATAACAATATCAGTATAATATGATAAAAGTAAACGATAGGAACTTCTATTCGAAACATCTTAAAATTCCAGGATGTGTAGCTATTGATGTCTGGCCCTATTTTATGAGATTATATTCTAAATTCAAAAAAAGTGTCTCGCATATTACTTAAGGGAGTGTAATCTTGATAACAAAGTGGATTTACCTATTCACTGCATGAACAAATATTATGAAATGGTATTAAAAGAAATAAATATCATAACGGTTGAGCAAATGCGTGAAGTGGCCAAATACTGTATTATCGATGCTCTTAGTTGTCAACGATTAATGATCAAATGCAATGTAATTAATGAATATAGAGAGGTAGTGTCTATATCTTTCTTATCATTATATGATGCACATTATTTTGCAGGAGGAATGAAAGTATGTAATCTTTTGGATGCTAGTACATGGCAAAAAAAGCTTTTAACTAGTACTATATCATGCGAACAAACAGAATCTGGGAGCTTCTCAGGAGCATATGTCTTCTCACCAATAAAGGAGCTCGAAAATAAACGTTCTGTAACTGACTTAGACTTTACATCTTTGTATCCAAGCCTTATCATGACATACAACCTCTCACCTGATAAAATCATTTTATCTTGAGAGCGTGCTGAACAAAGTGGTATAAAATTTCACGAAATTAGTTTTAAATTTAATAATCAGGATTGTCTTGCATAGTCTATCCAACATAATAACATCCCTAAAGAAAAAGGTTTCTATGCCAATGTGTTAGAATATTTATCTAGTAAACAGAATGAGATGAAAAAATGTCTCACTCCCTTGAAAGAGAAAAAGGAAAACATAGATCTGGTAATTGGTTTAATAGATAAAGGTTTATTATTACTAGAAGCTATTGAGCAAGTCTTAGCAAATACAGAGGAAAAAAGCGTGCCAGCCTTAACGAAAGTTTATATCATTTTATTAATAAGGAAAAATATGAATTTATAGCTGAATATGATTCTATTTGTTTCGACTATTCTTGCTTAAATGCGAAACAATATGCTCTTAAGGTGTACATGAATACATTTTATGGCACTGCTGGAGACAATAAATTCCCCTTCTTCTTGCAAGCACTGGCTGGAGGCGTCACATCAGCTGAACAGAGAAATATCAAACTTGTCGCAGACTTCGTTAAAAGTAAGGATTTTCAGATAAAATATGGTGATACTGATTCATTGTATCTAGTTCCTCCAGAAAGGTGCTTTCAAGAATGCGATGAGGTATATGACAGTGGTAATGGGATCTCAAAAGAAGAATATTGGTCTAGAATAGTGAACGTCTCTATAAGCATAATGGAGAAACTTTGCGACGAAGTTAATGACTTTTTTAGAAAAGATAACAGATCCCCTCATCTCAAAATGGCATATGAGGAAGTTTTATTTCTGGTAGTATTTACTGGAAAGAAAAAATACTACGGTATCTCACATGAGAGTAAGCTAAATTTTAATAAAGAGCTTTTCATTTAGGAAATTGAAACTGTAAAACGGGGTCAGTCTGGTATTTTTCGCAAAATAGGAAAATGTATTATAGAAGAGTCTACGAGGGTAAACAATATATATACCTTGCATCAAGTTGTAGAAGACGTGCTCAAAGAAACTGTAAGGGATATTTCGCAGACAAATCTTAATGAAATAATAAAAACTGCAGTATGGAGGCCCAATAAAAATAACAAAAGTGTATAGTACTTCATTTCATGAATGTGGAATAGACATACCTGTGAAGAAGCAGACGTCAAACGGCTCATAAAAAAGGGTCTAACATCTGAGGCTTATCTTTATGAAATCCCAGAGCCAGGCGAGTGGTTTGAATATGTAGTAGTTGAGAATGATTCATCACAGAAGGTAGGTGACAAAATAGAATACCCAGAAGTGGCAAGGTATCTTGATAAAAAAATTGATATTAACTATTATCTGAAAAGTATTGTCGGGCTCTGTACGCAATTTATAAACTATGATGATAGACACCAGCCATCATCTGAAATTGTGCTGGAAGCCTTAAAAAAGTTAAAAGATGATAATAAAGTAGATGATAATAAAGCGAATGATGGTGGGGTGGATAAAGGTGATGACCTGAACGAAGACGAAGACGAAGAAGATAAAGACAAAATGGATGAAGATGAGGTATCAAAAATAAGAGATGCCTTAGCGCAGAAATCAGCTGAAAAGTGGGTTAGAGACTATATTAAAAACCTTCATGAAGGCCTGAAAAAAGACGAAGCTATCATATCTCATCTATGGAAAAAGGCCCGCATTTACGCAAAACTTTATTTGATACTACTTATGCTGATAGAATAGTAAAATACTCAGAAAATAATGCTTATTACACTTCTTTTCTTAATGTATTAGATAAGCAAAAGGATTCTATCCGCTTAAAACTTTCATCATTGCTTAAAGAAATTTCTGAAATTGATATAGAGTATAGAGACAGTATATATAAATTAATTATTAAGACTAGTAAGCGCAAATCAAAAGCTATAACCATAGAACAATATTTATTATATTATTCGGATGAGTGTAAATTACTAGCTGATTTGCGAAACACATGGTATAAAGTAGTTGACCTAGAAATTACACGCTATCGAATATTATCAAAGTTACACAATGATAAAAAAGATAATTCATCTGAAGCTGATATAGATGAGATCATTAAATTATATGGTTAAGTACTCTTAGCGAGGTCTGGCAATTCCAGCTAAGAGAACTTAGTCGTAAGGCACTTCGTATAATATTATTTATAGCATATATTTTTCTCATGCAATAATACCAGTTAACTTCAATTCCTATCTTCAAACTTCTGACCTCTGATCATATAATCCAGCCTCGAAAATACCCAGAGACGATAAAAAATAGTTCTGGTAAGGAGAATACTTGGTATTACTTTTTTTCCATAAATCTCATATTTTTTTCCTAACAATCCATATAACTACAAGAAGAAATAAGATAAGTATGACATATGATATAAAGGAACTTTCAATGGTAAGAATAGCTGATGTGGTTCTAAAAGGACCCTCTAGAGGCATTACTTAGGACAATAGTACTACCTCTGCACTACTTGAATGCTTCGCAATCCCTTTTCTTGAAATAAAATTTTCAGAATGTGCTGGTAGACTATAAATGGACTGATTAGGTAAGGTATCTGCCTGGCTGGTCATCCTAGAACCGCTTCTTAGAACCATTTCATCCTGAGGTAATAACTCTTGCAATACCTCTAAAATATCTTTCCTTAACATACTCTTTACCAAGTTCTCTCACTTTATCTTCGAGACCAAGTTCGTAAATGAGGGGTCTTAGATTATTACTAACCCAACCTAAAATCTTTTGCGATGAATCATTTATAGGTGGGGGTGGAGGATCTACTTTATTATGTGAAGCGTCTCTCAGCTCTTTCTTTAATGCCAACTGGTCCCTGAGGGACCTATTTTTATCTATCAATTTTAATCACCCTGAAGACTGAATATCTATTTTCTGTTTATATATACTATCTGATAACTCTTTCCCTTTTTTCATACATTCTATTTTATAATTTTTTGAATTAATGTCCTTCTTCACTTGATCCAATTCAAGCCTGAGAGAATCGATCTCTTTAGGATCAGATGAGCTTATTTGGGCCAGCGTTCTTCTCATTATATCTGAATTATGAAACAGTGGATCTGGTTTTATATTTTCTAACTTACCTTCCAATTCACGTACTTTGGCTTCAAGAGAGAGAATCTCAACCTTGTCAGAGGATGAAGCTTTCTGGGCCAGGGTCGCCTCTCTCTTCAAAGTTTTAATAAAAGATTTAAGCGATTTGATTTCAGCAGTATATTTGGCTTCAAGCTCATGTCGACTCTCAGAATGAGACTTTCATTCAGAAATAAGTTGGGATCTAACTTTAGTACTGAATGTATTTAATTGGCTAATCTTATTTCCAATATCACTATAGCTTCGCTGATACTCCTTTTCCCGCTCATTGTATTTATCTACCAGCTTTTCACTGAGATCATTAATCTCAGAGTTAAATTCGGTAATGAATCTTATTTTTTTTCAAGCTCTTGCTCATATGCAATACCCAGCCGATGTCCTCTTTTATTAATATCTTTCAGTGTGTACACATTGAACATAATCTTAGCATAGTTACATAGAAGGAAAAAAATGCGCGAATAAAAATCCAAATATTAATCGATAATTTAGCCTGCCTTCTCCTATATAATAACAAATGTTCTCTAATAATAAATATTACTTTTTATCGTTCTTTACTATTCTAAAATAATAAATAATATTTTTTATCATTTTTTATCATTTTTTATCGTTTTTATCATTCTTTGTCATCCTAAAATAATAAATAATGTTTTTTATCATTTTTTATCATTTTAAAATATTGCTAAAAATACTGGAGGATTAATGTCTACCCAATTTTTAAAAACTTATTATCGACAAGATACCAGTGTTTTAACATCAGAGCAGATCAAAGAAATCAGATGCCTTAAAAATAAGGTTTCTGCGTATATGATAATAAGAGACTACCATATTAATAAAAATTGTGTTTCTGATATATGGGATAAGATAATAGTGAATGTCTGCAACAGAGTGGTGAATATGTATTAGCTGATATACTCTCAAGGCATCTAGCCCTAATGAGACTGATAGCAAGAAAAAAAAGACTGGAGCGACTAAGCTGAAAGAAAAATCCAGGTTCAAGACCGTTCGTATTTCTGAATCAACTGTTACTCAGATGCCCCCTTTAGGACCAATTCAACCAATCTCTGTGAATTTAGAAAGCTTAAATATAAACAAAAAGGAATTATGCATGTCATATGAGAAGATAGTTGAAAGAAGCGTAAAAAATATAGCGAATATGAAGAGTATATTAGAAAAATAACTCGCCTATTCTTCTACCAGCCTTCAGTAAGAAGTTCATCATAGCGTGTCTGTAATCTTTCACAATACTCATTGATTTCTGTATTATACTTAAGAATGCTATATAGTATTTTTTCAAGCTCCTCATAACTCACTTTTTTTTTAAATGGGTCATTTTCACTTGCTGTTAAGGTGCTTTGCAAGTCCTGTGAATCCTGAGAAATTCTATCTGAAGTCGAGGAATCATCACATTCAGAAGTAGTAATCGCACAATTCACCTCGAGCTTATTCTTGACCTTATGCATATTAATCAGGATAAAAAATTCCTTATCATTACACTCTAGTCTCAATTCCTGCTTTGATGTAAGTAAATTATAATTATATTTATTGAGAAGTGTATTGGGTAAGATCAGCATTGGCTTAGGATACTTAACTACAGCAAAATCAGCATATATAATACATCTAGGAGCGAAATTTACTGAGACATTTCTAACAATTTCAAGCGATTCTATAGGAGTAGTAGCAATGCCTCTGAGATCATGTTTTTCTTTTGTATCAATTAATAGCTTTGATCATGTAGAGATATCATCAGTTATAATTGCAAAATTAGCACCAGGATCAACCACAGCACCTGGAATGACTAGATGCTTAATTTTACATTTAACAGTAACGACTTCTGTGGCGGGATCTTTTTTCTGAATGAAATCGATTTCCATAGGCTCATTTAGAATTTTATCTTCCCCATCTGAATCTGGAGTTTCAGGAGTATCTGAAGTGGGTCATCTCTACCATTAACCAGTGTTCTGAAAGCAGAATTCTGTGATTGAAAAAAGGCTATAATAGCACTAAACTTTTCATTAAGCACCTTCTCAATAATTTTCTCAATAATATTTTCCAAGCGGGATTGATTATCCTGTGATAGGGACTCTAAACTTCATTTTCTCTTTTTTTGTGAAGAGGGATTACTTGATTCTTTCTTCACTTTTTTTTTGCCTGAGATATATTAACGTTAATTTCAGCATCAGCCTTAGACTCTGATTCAAAAAAAGAACTCTCAGAGCTAGAAGAGCTATCCTCAGACTCTGACGAAGAAGTTTCACTGTCAGAAGAGTCAGAATCTGACGAATCATCTACTCTAGCCATATGGACTCTGCTACTCTTAGATTTTTTCTTCTTGGGCTTATTTTTCGATTTCTTTTTCTTTGTTTTAGAAGTTTTACAGGTAGGTTTACAGCCACTTTTATGTAACTTTTTGACTGCATTAATTTGCTTGGAAAGCTTTGCATAGTTAGCGTTAACAACACCTAATCTCCTTATTAATTCATCATTAATATAATTATCCAAGGATATAAGATCTTTTGGTGCATCAGATGGCATTCCCAAACACATTGCACGTATATACATCTTTTCTAAGGCCTTATTATTCTGGGGTGCACTTGAGCCGGTTGAGCTAGTTGCGCCTATAAAGATGCTATTTTGTTATTTAACTTTTCAATCTCAGTCGAAGTAGCTCCTTGAGAATTAGTTTTATGTGGGTGCAGAGACGTTTTAAGAATTTGCTGGGCACTATATCTTTCAATTTCCTCTAATTTTTTAATTAATCCAGGAATAGGAGTCTCTAAGCCGATTCGTCTTACTTCTATTTGGTTATCAGGCTTAAGACCATGAAAAAATTGCTGTTTAACTAATTCATCTTGATTTA
>CAJVPQ010001587.1:0-17352 GCA_910591825.1 Funneliformis caledonium
AAAAAGGCTCTAAACGAAGCCATCAACAGATTACAGAAATTTGCTGGAAGAAAAGTCAATTTAGTTTTGTAGATAATCCGCGGGATGATCACAGAGTTAAAAACTGTAACAATTTGTTTGGCTGTAAGTCGTTTTTTATCTAATACGTTCTTGATCTTTTTAAATTCAGTAAAAACTTGATTTTTGATATAAGGGGCGTTATCAAAAAGTGAAATCCAGACACCCAGATAGCGAGTTGATTCTTTATGTGACAATGGTGAAAGCCAAACGTCCTTATCGTTGAAGGTAAAGTTAACAGCACTAGTATCTCTAGTGTTTGTTAACAGTGCTGACTTATCCCAGTTTACTTGAATGCTGTTGAGGGTGAAAAAGGAGTCTGCAAGAGTCATAATGTTTTGGAGGTCAGTTCTAGAATCCGCCATCCAGAGAGTATCATCCATATAGGCAAGCACAGGCACGTGATTTGAGAAGGGCACTGAAGAGTTTTTTGTAATATCTTTTCTCCAATTAACGCTTTGGGTGTAGCCTAGCGTGGAGTTTTGAATTTTGCATAATAGCGGGTCATAATAAATGCACCATAGTATTGGAGAGATAATTTCACCTTGGTCAATACCTGAAAGAACGTAGTAGGCATCAGTATTACCATGCGCTGTAAAAATTTGATTAAAACGAGGAGTAAATATTGAAACTATTAGTTGGATGAAGTTCAATGGGAGGTGAATTCTAGAGAGCGCTCTGATTAACATTCCAAGATTGACTCTGTCATATGCTTTGGACATATCTTGAAATAGGATCCAAAGATTATTGTGATGGAATGATGCGTCATATTTAATATTATCAAGAATATTAATTGGTTCAAAAGTGCTTCTGAAAGGGAGTCCTGCAAAATTGTTGCCTTTTAGAACATTATTTTTTGCTAATATAGAAAGAAGTCGACTATTAATAAGCTTGACGAGAGCCTTTCTAGGACATTCTAACAAGGTAATCGGCCGTGTATGATTAAGGTTAAATTCCCATGGTTTAGGTTTCGGGATTGGATACACAAAAGCTAGGTTCCATCTATGAGGTGTCAAATTATGTATCAGACAACTAGAGGCAATCTTCCAGAAACATTTGAAAGCGAAAGGACCAAGATGCTTCAACATTTCATTCGATATTTTGGAGGGGCCAGAAGGATATCCTGAATAAATCTAGTATCAAGTTGATAATTCCAATTTCGAGTAACTTGATGATCTATATCAAAATTTATTACATAGTAAAGTTTGGGTATAAAAAACTTTTTTAAGCATATTAGCTATCACAAAACTGACACTGGATTCCAATTCTCCTCGGTGCAGCGATTCCAATAAGCTAAATATCATGGGAATCAGACTAGCTGATTAGGAATTATCACGCAGCAAAGATTAGCAAATCATTATATAAAAAGTAACCGAATCCCTTTTATATAATGATTTACCGATCTTTGCTGTGCGATAATTTCTGATTGGCTGGTCCGATTCCTACAAAATTTAGCTTGTTGGAATCATCGCACTGAGGAAAATCGGAATCCAGTATCAGTTTTATGGTAGTTAATATGCTTAAAAAAGTTTTCTATACCCTAACTTTACTATGTAATAAATTTTGATGTAGATCGCTAAGTTACTTGAAATTGGAATTATCAACTTGATACTAGATTTAGCCAGGATATCCTTCAAGATTTGGGCTTTAAAACAAGTATAAGATCATGTTTCTAGCATTTGTGATTAATAAGTTATAGCTGTTTAAAGGTAACCAATCACACTTGCGTTTCTTTTGGTAGCCACTGTATAAGAGTTAGAAGGTCAGAAGGGTTAGCTTTGCTAACTTGATATCATTTATTAATTTTATTTTTTCACCTCCTTTAATCTGTCGATCTGCAGAAGATAGTCTATTCTTTTAACCAGAGCAACTTACCCTAATATCTTATCTGATAGAGTTTCTTTTTTTCAAATAAATATGAGAAAAAAAAATAAATCTAGCATATAAAATATATCACGAAAATGACAACTGATCAAAAACATTCATCTGATAGTATAGCTAGCGAGCAGAAAGTTATCAAATATACAAAGATATTAGTCTAGGCATTTAGACTAAACGAGCAAAATGCAGAAGTATATAGTGCACTTTCCAGTAAAAATAGGGTACTAAAGAAACAATTAGAAGATTATCATTTCCAATATAACACTTTAGAAAAGAGGATAAAAAAAACTGAAAAGAGATGTAGAATCCTTAAAAATTGAATTGGAAGATCTGGATGAATGTATGGATAGGAAAATTGTGGTCAACTTAATTTATGAAATAGTTCCCTCACTAATTGATAAGAAAGATAAGAATTCCTACTATTGAGGCATCAATTAATATATGTACTGATATAAATTTTATTAACTAAAAAGATATTAGTGAATTAGGAATTACATATCACATTAAAAGCAATAACATTGCAATTCTGGATGCATCCTATTTCACATTAAGAAAGGTTAATCTGCATATTAGTTTTGAAGATGATGAGAAGCATAAAAGCACACCTGTTGAATTCATAGTTCTTGGACTGGATTGGCCTGATTATTATCCTGACTTAGTATTAGAAATACCATAGTTTCAAGAAAATTATGCAACTTTGGATATATGCAATTTAAAACTATTATTAAACAATAATTTTACAATCCTATTCAAAGAAGTAAAATATAAACCTAATGCAAAATAATAATTATCTGAAGCAATAATCATCAATATGCATAATTTTATTTTTTCATTTAAAGATACAACATATAAAATGAAATATTTATGATGCAATTAAGTATTTTTAATATTGCAGAAGTATTAGAACAGATTTTACATTTTTTAGCGATAGATAAATCCTTCTATTCCATTCTATTTATTTCCTGATTATAGTATAGATGTGGTGCTTCTATTCTATAAAGATGCATAGAGCTAAAGGGAAATGATCTGAGTTATACACATTATTTCTCAAAAGATTATAATTATTGTGCAAGAGATCGTATTAGATGCAAAAGATTTATAAAAATAATGAATGGAAAGCATAAGCCAGCTTATGTCTCGAATTTAACCTATCTAGAAATTACTTATTACTATTCACTTTCAGATAAAAAAATAAAAAATATTGTGAATACATTTCCAAATATAAATCATTTAGATTTCAAAAATAGTATAGGTTTTGGTGATAGATTACTATTTATAATAGCGGAATCATATTCTAATTTAAGATATCTCAATTTGTAAGATACTCAAGTAATAATTGATAAAGGCTTATGTGTAATAGTAGGATCATGCTGTAAATTAGAACATCTAAATATTTCTTACTGCAAAAATATTACCGATAAATCTTTGTTTGAAATTGCAGAAAATTGTCATGATATACAAGTGTTTCATTTTGCCAAAGCATGTCAGATCACAGATAAATCTATAAGTTGCACCTTAAACTCATACCTAAATTTACGAAATCTTGATATTACATATAGTAAGGGGGATATTAAAGATGCTAGTATAATAATACAGAGATATCTCAGCATAGAGTATCTCAACTTTTGTGATGTTATAGCTTTGTGGAATGATAGATTAATTATAGCTATCATCAAAAGATCTTTAAATTTAAGATATATAGAGATAGGTTGTAATGATATTGGTGATGAGGTTACTGAAATGCTGGCTTATACTTGTCATAAATTAGAATATCTTGATCTGGATTGCTGTAATTTTGTTAATGAACCATCAATTTGTAATGTTATACATTCCTACCCAAAGCTCCAATATTTCAACCTTAATTACTGCAATATTATAAGTAAGACTATCGAAGAAATTGCTCGCTTATATCTCAATTTAAAATCTCTAGATTTAGAAGAATGTGAAAATATTAGTAAAAAAGCCATGGATCAGCTAAATCCAAATATTCATATCGAAAATTTTAATAAAGATTACTGCTATTCTAATTCAGAATCTTTTAGCTCTAAAATTGAATCAGAGTTTAAATAATCTAGCTAGTCTAGAGCAGTAATCACATAATTTTTCTGAAAGTGCTTTGCTATTTTTTTTAATTAAAGATACAGTATATATTATTTATGACGCAATCAAGCATCTTTTATTTATCAAAATTACTTAAACAGATTTTATATTTTTTAGCGATAGATAAATCCCTCTATTCTATTCTATTTATTTGCTAACTTTGATACAGGTGTGGTACTCCCATTATATAGAAATGTGTTGAGCTAAAGAGAAATAACATACATCGTTCTCGATTGAAAAAATTTATGAAAATAGTGCGTAGAAGATAAAAGCCAGTTTATAGCTCAAATCTAACTCATTTGAAAATTTCACACTACCACCCACTTTTAGATAAAAAATTCAATAAAATTGTGCGCTTGTTTCTAAATATAATTTATTTAGATTTCAATTATAATACAAGATTTAACAACAAAATACTAAAATGAATAGCAGAATCATACTCCAATCTGAAGTATTTTAATTTGCAAAAAGTCAAATATATATCCTGTAATATAGGCATAATAACTGATAAAGGTCTATATGCAATTGCCCTGTCATGCCATAAATTAGAATATCTAAATATTTCTTACTGCATAGATATTCGTGAACTATCAATTTGTAATATTATTCGTTCTTATTCAAAGCTTAAACAACTTAACCTTAGCTTTTGTAAAATTACCGATATAACTATCAAAGAAATTGCTAGATCATGTCTTAGTTTAAAATATTTTGATCTGAAAGGATGCTATAATATTAATATAGAAGCTGTAAATCAGCTCCTTTCACTTAACCCAAATATTCATGTTGAAAATTTTAAGGATACTAAAACATATTCTGACTTTAATTATTAGTGTTTTTTCTAGACATGATGCTGTTTCTAATTAGAATTCAGCTATATATCAAATACACAAGTAACCTAATTTTAATATAATTGTGATAGTTTTAGATGATGTACTAGTTGATCAATCTAGCTAATCCAGAGTAATGATCATCAGCATTACGTTACTCAGTATATTGTATTTTACATTTTTTTCATTTGAAGATGAAAGAATATTAGCCAATCAAACAGAATGCTAGTACTCTATTGATCTAACTAATCTGGATCAGTGATCACCAGTTCAGAAGATTTTTGCTAAATCACAGATTGTGCAATAGAAAAAATAAGTAAAACATCAGTCAGGTCTTATGCGACATATTAATTTTCGTATATACTGAAAAGAAGCTATACATACTACTAGTACTTTATTTTTTATTAAGTATAATTGATTTACAATATTAGCAAAATGTTTGATGAGAATATAGATGCTAAGAAGGAGAAAGCTTTCGATGAATTTACCAAAGAATATGAATAGAGAGAAGAGAATTAGACTATTTATGATAATTATTAGCATGACTGGAATAACCTTTTTTGTGAAATTAAAATCCATTAGAACACAAAGACGGTCAAGTATTAGAGAAAGAAAATACTTAAACGATTTGTATATAGTCTACCCAGTGTAAGTAATCCAATTTCATTATTTCATGTACTCTTACAATCTAATATTATTTATTTTCTACAAATAATAAGTCTAATAGAATTCCTATATTATCCACTTGAACTTCGATTAGAAATATAGGGTCCTTTCAGATAGTATTTATTATATAAATAGCAGTAGAATATCAGATTAATCTTACAAAGTCAGCTGTCAAAAAAAATTCTGAATTACTTTATAGCAACGTGAAAAAGGTAATTATTGTAGGGTTGTTAAAGATCATGTTAGTATAGATAGTTTTCCTGCTAGCAAGAGGGCTAGAATCAAAAAAATTATCAAAAAATAATATGTATCGTAGGCTATGTCCTGAACTTTATATTTATTTTTTGCATGTATTAATAAAAATTTTTCTTGGCATTTTTCTGAAACTGCGCGGTCTCAAAAATCTGGTGACTTTATAACATATTTTTCTTGGTAAAATGTCATGGTCTCTATGTATATTTATATATACTAAATATACTAACTAACTTTTGAATATTTCACTTTTTGTATAAAATTTATTAATTATGACATCTGAACTTGAAGTATTAAAATAGTGTATTGCTGAACTTGAGGCTAAAAATGTCAAGCTTGAGACCAAAAAAGCTGAACTTTTAAAGCGGATTATGGAGGAGAATACTAGACATGAGGTTAGAGTTGAGGAATTAAAATAAAAAAATAAGGAGCTTGAGACTAGACTTGCGATAGTGAAACAGGCTTTCTTACCAGTAAAAGAGTAGTCATATAATGATAATTAAAGATGGTGATGCAACTAGTTGCAACCATGTGATACTTATTTGTCACCAGTTGCAACTAGTTGCAACTCAATTTTTATTAATGTTGCAACTAGTTGCAACCCTGTAATGCTTATTTGTTACCGGTTGTAACCAGTTGCAATGCCATCTTTAATAATAATCTTTCTAATGATAGTACATCTAATTTTAATTCAGTTGTGAAATATCATGAGAAACCATTGGTGAATATGGAAACAGATAATTCCTTTTTTAAAGAGGTTTGCTATAATAACAAGAACTGATAACAGAAGTGATAACAGTACCTGTCAACTCTGTAAAGCGCCTTAATGGCAAATTGTTGAAAGAGAAAGATATAGATAGTTTTTTGCTTAAAGCTCATAAGAAAATTGTTAGTAGTGAAATAAAATGACGCAATAAGAAAAAGAAGAATGAAAAAAATGGGCAGGGATTGATTCAAGAAATCTCTTCATCCGTGCCTAAAGACAATCATGTGACTAAAATTCTAAGGCTACGTAATCTCATAAATCTGATAATTAAAATGCATTAGTGTCTTCATTTCATGGGACTACTATGATATAAATATCTCAGCATTTGGCCTAGTTATATGATAAAACGCTTATTGTAGAAGAGTATAGATTAGAAGCAAATCAAGAAGAAATATTTTGCTGGTATCACTATGGAAGAAATTTTGTATTTCAGTTAGAGGTCTTATGTGATAAAAATAAAATTGGTGAAAAGAAGGCAAGAGGTCTAATATACAATGAAGTCGTGAAGCAAGTTAATATCTTTTATAAAAAAAGATCTAGCGAAGTGCCTTATGACCAAGATATGGAGTGTCACTCCTAGACATAACAAGAGATGGTTTATGTAAAAAATTTAAAGAGCTGAGAAGATTTACAAGCTTCTTGAAAAAACAGGATTAGATAAAATCCAGTATATCAAGTTGTATAGTGTAAATAAAATATCAAAGTTTACTAATGATGAAATCTAAAAGATTATGGATCATTTCTCAAATAAGCCTAATACAGATTTTAGTGAAGATTAGGACAATTTTATTAACGATGATTCTTTCAGTCATACTAATACGTCAGAGATGCAAATGAATTCTTTGGTTTCAGCGAAGGTAAGCGAATCAATAGCATCTATCTCTTTAACCTATGATTCTAATTATTCTGATGATTCCAAAGAAGTCAGCCCAAGCAATTCGCTCGAAGTTGAGGATGATTTTTACAAAATGCTCTTGGAAGATTATGCGAAGAATTGTGTATATTTTGATAAAAAAATTGATTCCACATTCCAGTCAGTGAAAAAACGAATAAAGAAGCTGTTTCGCAATCAGGGAAAAATAAATGAAAGTAAGTCAAACAATGACTCTGATTCTAATGATTCTGAAGAAGAGATGTCAAATGATTCAGATTATGGATACGATAGATACAGTGGATATAGTGAATATGATGAATATGATTATGATGAATGTGATAGAGGTTATTACTATTGTGACAGAAGATACGAAAGAAAAACCTCCCTAATGATGAGTCCTATTATCTTTCCGGTAACTGCCTAGAAGAATTATTGATTGCATTGACTGAATTATGCGAATTTGTATATTTCTTTTTTTCAAATCACGTGGGTAGCTTAACCAAAGATATATCATATGTAGGAAGACGTCATCTATACTTCTCTGCAGTAATTATTTATAATGTTATGAAATTTTGAATTCACTCAAGAATATGGTTCATAAAAAGAATA
Source organism: Funneliformis caledonium (assembly GCA_910591825.1). Taxonomy (NCBI): domain Eukaryota; kingdom Fungi; phylum Glomeromycota; class Glomeromycetes; order Glomerales; family Glomeraceae; genus Funneliformis; species Funneliformis caledonium. The sequence continues at coordinate 8,033 of CAJVPQ010001587.1, forward strand.
AAAGATATATTCAATCCACACCATCTGCAACTTCAGCATCAGCTAATGAGACTCAGTCCAAAAGTGTAACAGAACGGATACAGAATTATGAGAACTTATTCGTCAAGGTCTTGTAGTTGAAGTTCACGAAGTATTAAAATAAAATCGAAAAGTTGTTCCTTGGGTTGATAACTATTCGTCTTTCGATTAAGCTCAAAAATCAAAGCAATGTTCCAAGAGAAAAAGCATATCACGCCTTAATTAGAGAACTCTTTAGTATGAAGGCATTTCGTGATGCATCCATGATCTTAGTTCTGAGGTACGAAAAGTAGATCGGTTGCAATATTGCTAAAAATAATTAGATCAAATAATCGTTTTCTAGAAGTTTACTTGTACGAGCTAGTAATCATAAAATTGTGGCGTCGTTAAAAATCATAATAACTGAGACATTCTGTGTGACATGTTTATTTTGAGAGAAGGCAAACCATCTATTATGTATAAAGAAGTACCATACTATAGTATAGACGCTTTTCTCACGTATTTAGAGTTAGCATCAAGAAATCCACCAAGAAATCTGAATCCCAACGAACGTCGTCCGTTCTCTATTAGAGACAAACCTTATGATGAGTTGAAACTTCTATGTATGTTCTAACATAGTTTCTGCACAAAACCCTCTAGGACAAGATTTACTAATTCGAATAATCATGATTTACCTTTTATAGAAGAATATTTATTATACACCATATAAATGGGTCATTTTAGCAGAAAAAATTATTAGTAGAGGTCTTATTTGTTTCATACAATTCTTAGACTTAATGTCATTTATATTAAGTGGTCATCCGTGAGGAGAGAGATGTTCCCATTTTTTGGGATTTAGGGAATAGCTTTAAATGGACCAGGACTTATGCGAGGAAGTATAGTTCGGGATCCGATTCGGAGATTTGCATGTTTTCCTTTGAAACCCTGCTTCTCTATTTATTTACATTTTATTTGCCGGTTGGCATGTATTTATATTACATATGTTTTCGATCGATTTTAAACTTAATATATGCGTAATTTCACAAGTGTAAATTTGAGTTCTATATTATAATCTACTGTGCCTATACTATAATACATGTGGAAATGCAATTTGCATCGGAAAGTTATATGTAATTGTTTTCAATTGTCAGCGTATTCTAACAGACATTTTTTTTCTTGTTCAAGGAATCACATAATTTTAATTTTTTAGCGTATACTGTATATGCAAGTAAATCGATAGTCAAGACAATAAATATTATTTGAGGTAATAGTTTCGGTCAGCCGGCAAAAAAAATAACTGGAAAAGAAATTTCCGGGAGATAATTTATTTGAAATCTAGTATAGTAAAAGGCTGTGGGGATAAGAATCACGTAATTAGCAATAGAAGTATAAACAAGAAATAATTTGATGCTGGGACTCGCATTAAATGGCCTAGGATCCGCGTACTCCCTCCCTCTTTGATAGCATCATACATTTACATTCGCTTCTCTAGCATTTTCTGAATCATTTTAAAATAAAAGTCCTAGATCGGATCGCAAAAATGTGCTCTTAAATTATTGGTTGCTGATCATTGAAAATCTGCCTATATGAAAAAAACAGGTAATACATGATCATCATGTGTCAGTGCGAAGAATTTAATTACAGCGTTTTTCCACTCATGTCGCGTTTCTTTCAGTAACGCCACAATAAAATGAAAACGAATTATTTCTCAGATTCTTCAGTTTGGAACCTTTTAAACTTTCTAAAATTCCGTTATAAAGAAGAAAATTGGACAGCGAATAAACAGAAGGAACACAATTGTTATGTTATGACCTTGGGCATGATAGCAGGCACTGGATTAAGCGAAATACGACCTATGGCAATTTCAGCTCTGAATACCTTTACAGTTAAGTGATAAAATAATCGTTATTTTTGTAAAATAAGATGAGCTTGGGTCACATCAACGACAACTTAACAATCTGAAACAGCTCGTTATTGATCCATCGTGTTTGATACGAATTGTTCTAGGCTAAGTTGTTGATGATCCATCGTGTTCTGATGCGATCTGCTATTAGCCATAAACAAATCACAGCGCCTTAACAATCTGAAACAGCTCGTTATTGATCCATCGTGTTTGATACGAATTGTTCTAGGCTAAGTCGTTGACGATCCATCGTGTTCGGTTTGTTTATAAGTGCCAACTAACAATCATCTTAGTTGTTGGAAAATCATTACTAATAATCATTTTTATAAAAAAGGATGAGGCAAATACTAAAGAAGTAAATGACTTCTGGCAAGACGTTGAAAAAGAGAGAAATATCAAGGAATACGAAACTATTATCGAAAATTTGGATGTAAGCAATTGCTTCTCAATTTTTCTTTGATTTTTGTTACATAATAGTTAATAATCTCAAATCACTTAGATGGCATTCACCGTGGAACGTATAATGATTACGTTAGAGAAGTGGGAGAACGGCGCAGGCAGGTCATGAAGCGCACTTCCGAAAATTGTGAAGATATGAATAATTTGGAACAAGTCAAGCGAACATCAAAAAAAAATGTTAGTGTATAACTTAATTTTTTGTTTGCTTTTAGATAAATGTTGCCTGATGGACAATTGTTTACATATCATTTTGCAGACGATCCCAAAAAAGCGTGCTAATTATACCACGGCCAAAAGCACCAAGAAAGTCAGTATGAAAAAATCGCAAATGTTATTTAGTCACTAAATTTCCTCTCACTTGTTTGATAATCAGATGAAAGTCACCAATGGTCCCTCCGTGTCTTCTTCCTCTACAAGTGAACACGACACTGAAACTATCTCAGAAGAGAGCGAGCTAGAATCTATTGATGCAGAAGAGGAAATCAGAAAACTTACTCAGGTATTTTATTACTTGTAATTTTATTGCTTTTTATAAATAATAACTACATTCACTTCTATTTAATTTTTTAGGACGAGATAGATATTCGGAATAAGTTGCTCAAAATCTTGGTTGCACGCCAAGAAAAAGACAAAGTCCGGAAAAGATTATATGACGTCAATCCATCTCAACGGAATATTAGATTTCTCTGAAGACGTGATGCATGAGAAGGTAAAAAAGTCTTTGGACATTAGTCAATTTACTTGGCTTGAAGAAGTTCTTCGAAGAAAGACTTGGAACCCGATTCCCGAATTTTCACAGTATATTAACCAATTTACCGAGGATGAATGTACCCGAGCTAAAATTCCAACAATCGTTCGCAAGTCCTGTATTATCGGAAGGTTTGATCCTATCTACTATGAGGCACATGATGTTACCCAACAAATACTAACACACTTGTAAGTATTTTTTTTATGTTAGCCAATTCTTCACATTTCTTCACATCAACATGATTACTTATAGTCTTACAACTACGAGTAGCTCCGTTCGCCTGGAACCAATTAGGGTTGAATCAAAAAACCTTGATCTTGAGAGAACGTATGCTATAGATACTACCGTGTACATTTTAAATCGACTGTTCAGAATGCATCAGGATGTGTTGGATGTCGGATGGTAAGTGTCAATTATAAATTTTGAGTGTTTAACAATCATGCCTTTAATTCTTTATTTATTTCACTTAGGATCGAGTTAACCACTCCTGACACAAAAAAACACAAGATTGACGGAATTTTCAAGGTAATTAAGACAACGAAGAAAAGTCAAGCGATTATTATTGTAGAGTTTTCATTCGCTAGAAAGGCACCTGAAACAAAAGAAGATGGTGACCAAGTCAAATTATGTCGAAATTCCATGCGAATTTTGAATAAGATATTATTACAAGGTGTGCCTAAGGATAAAGCACGTGTCTATTTAATACAAGCTGTCAGTGAGTATTAAAGTTAGGAGTCAGGTGATAGAAAAAATCCAAATATTAATGTATGTTATATTTTCTGTAGATGGCGACATCATCATTAAGTATTTAGTTCGACCTTTACCGTCAATATACATACTTCAGCAATTTATACGTATGAAAATACCTGTGTCATTTGACGACTTTGAGCAGTTTGCGAAAGATATGGTGGACTTGATGAGTTGGCAGGTAACTATTGAAAATGAATACTCAAACATTCTTATAAATACTAATAATAAAGATTTCTGCTATTACAGGCAGATGTCCTGTCAACTATTAAAGGAATAAATAAACCCACAACTAAATATAAACATATTCACACAACAACAGTACAGGATACACCGGTAAAGGTAAAGAAAGCGGAAGAACAAAAGCCTTCGTCTCCGTGTCCCGGTGGATCACCTTCAGAACTACCACCATTAATTTAAAAGATATTAGGTTTTTATTTTTACCGTAGCTTATATTTTTCTTTCACATAATATTAATTTGCTAAAGGGATGATCAGATATTTTTTTTCTGCACGTGATACATAGCGTTTTTACTCATAATAATAATGTATTACTATTAATTATTTCAGATAATTACTGTAAATTTGTGTTAGATAACAAGGGAAATTGACCGTCGTGTACAAAATTCACGGGAAAATGCATTGACTGGAATAAATTTATTTTGCTTTCATTGAGAATTGTATCCGTGTTCCCTCGGGGAACGATCATATTCATAACCTATTTTTTTCTTGGCAAAAGTTCTTGACCATTGGTCAGGATGTTACGTGAAATTAGTATCTGTATAGTACGTTGATATATGCCATCCGAAATAGACAAGACTTCACTGAGCTTGAGACTAAGTACGCGGAAAAAGCCCACTGCGCCAAATTTTTCTCAAGTGTGACCTACCTGGTCACAGCTACCGAAATTTTTTCCGATTTATGTATATCAAATTTTTACTCAACTGCGATCGCTTTTCACAAATAAAATCAATGTATACACTTATCAATTATTGTGTATTCCTATAAATGCTACACTGCTTATCGAGTCGAAGGCTTAACTTTTTTTCTCATAATTTTGAAAAAAGAAAAATACACGTGCCAAGTAATCTCCCACAGATCAAAGGCGAGTGCCCGGTTAGGGAGATCTCATGTGATACGTTAAAAATAATTTAGATAGTGCAATGTGAATACATATACAGCTCTCGAATAAAAATGAATCCGATATTTTATTATAATATACTTGTTATAATTGTTATAAATCGCTAAAATTCACTAAAAACGCTATAAATCAGTATATATCACTAATATACTAATAATATGCCTGGAGAAACTATTAGTATCATTATAGATGAGGTTTATAATAAAACTGTATCTAAACCTATCAATTTCCGTCCTGGATATGATATGAGGTATGTCAGCGCATATATGAGAAATTACAGATATGGTACTGACCTTGAAAAAATAATCAAAACAGAAAAACTATATGATTATTTATCAATTATTAGATCGTGTGAAACTCCACAGCAATGGGCTGTTCGAATAAGAGGTACTGTGCAAACACTGTTAGCTGAGAAATATTGGAGTGTTTATCATGTGCACTGTCTTTATACAGGATTTGGTAAAGGTAAGGTGACAGATGATGGATACTACAGACCCAGGATCCATAAAAGTCAAATGGCTATTTGCTTCAATTGCTGGAAATTGGTAAAGATCACTGATGTAAACCAAAAAAGACATATTTCAGTAGATGGTGCAAATATGGCTATGAAGTCAAACCCAAAGACTTGATAAAATTTCATTTGGATAATGAATGTTTCAAAGCTGAAACTGAGAATGGATGTGCTCAGCTTATCCAAAGAGCTTATAGAAATTACAGGAAGAGGCCTGTTTCATTAGCAAAACAAATTTGAAAAGCAGTTAGAAATGATAATACTCCTAAGGAAAAAAAGTTTCTGAATATGCCTGGTAAAGAAATTCGTTGCATTGTAAACTTGGATATATAATATTCTATTGATGAAAGGTATAAATCTTTATCATATTCCATAAGATTAACTTTATGATTATATAAGTTATTCAAAGCATAAGAAGTGTCAATTAGCTGATAGATTGTTCTGATAAGAATTAGCTGAAAAACATTTACAGATCAACAGATCAAGAGAAAGTGTTAAGCAAAAAATGGTTTTACCATTCTCTCATTATGCGTTGAATCAAAAATTTAGAATACTAAATAAATGCGAAATATTTATTTCATCTCTGTATGCAAAACAAAATAACTTACTACCATTTTTAAACCATCTTAATCAGCTAAAAGGTATTGCGTTAAGATTAGAAAATAAGACAAAAGTCATGATTGTTTAACTAAAATATAATTTATTTTATAATTTATATAAATGTCTAGTGAATGTACTACCTGCAGGTTTATGCAGACAGAATAAAAAATGTTATCTGCCTATTCTGAGTTAGATTCTCTAATCTATAACAAAATTTTTTTTTGAGGTTTAAGAAAATCAATAAAACGCTATTGGAGATTCTTGATTAAAAAAGAATGGATAAAACTAATAATAATATACAAGTAGAGAAATAAGTTCAAAGTATAAAGAAAATGTTTTTTTTATGATATATCTGAATATTATTAAAAAAGATGTTCAAATACTAAGAATAGAACAGAATAACATATTAATGTTAAACATATGGATATTTTAAAGATCAGATCAAGAAGGTCATTATAATCTTACTATTTTGTATAATAAAATATTTATTAAAAGTTAGTTTATATAATGTGACAATAAAATTTATAAATTATAAACTTTTGTAATAATAACACAATAAAGTTATGTAAACTATAAATAATTTAATTATTCACGTAACTTTGTTGTATTACTATTACAACTTAATATATTAGATATTATATAAAAGATCTGTCAAGGTACTGATACATACTAAAAATTTACACAAAAATGATAAAAACAGTTCATATACTGGATGTCTGTCAGTTTGTTCAAATATTTTATATTAATTAATAAAAGAAAATCTAAAATCTTGAGTATATATATGTTGATCAATTAAGTGACTGTTATATCTATCTTGTCAGTTGACTTTAATATAAGCCAATAAATTATTATATGACCTGAATGAAATAGTCAGTATATATTAATTTTTTTATTTTTAAATAATAAAATATTATGTGATATTACACTAAATTCTATAAAAGGAAATTTATGTAATATATTTTCATAATCTAATCAATTTTTTTTAATTATTATTAAAAATAGTAATGAATTTCACTTTTGGTTAATTTTATCTCAGGTAAATAATAAGATCATTCTAATATTAAATTAAATTTAAACTAGCTAATTTAATTATTTGTTTTATATTTTAGATAATTTAATTATTTTACATATATATAAATTTTAAATATTAATAAATTTTTTAAAACTTAATTTTAAAATTGAATTATTTAAAAAAAAAACTTAAAATTTCTTCTAATAAAATTAATAAAAAATTAGCTAATATAATGTGATACATGTGATTAAAAGTCATATTAACTGCATCACATTAGATGATGAAGATAATGAAAATAATGAAGATAAAAGAAATAAATTAAATAAAAGTTATACAGAAAACCCAGAAGTTATCAGAAATTTCTTTTATATTACTAATCATTTTATATTATTAATTATTTATTATTTATAATCAATTAGTATTTTATTTATTTATATTAGTGAATTTAGTATAAATGAGATAGTTTTAGGACTTGGTTAAGATAGATAATTTTGACAAAATAATTTTGTAAACAATTAGAATTTAATTAGTCTTTATTATTAATAAAATAAATACTAATTACAGTTATTGCTAACAAATATAATTGTATTGAATTCTTTACTTTTAATAAAATTCTAAAAGTTTATTTTAAATATATACTGTTATTTAATATATAATCAATTGTAAACCCTTTAGAGTTCTCTCTAAAGTATCAATTAAAGTTAAATCCCTTATTAATTTTATGTAATACTAATTTTCAGTTGTTAGTATCATAAAATAATAAAACTATATTTTTATATAGTTATTATATTAAAATTAATATTTAGTATATTTTTTTAAAATCTATAGGTAAATTTGCTTATTAGATAATTTAAAAGATAAATAAATTCATTAATATTGAAAGAGTTTTTAATATCAAGTTTATCAATTAATTTTTAAATTTCATTTAATTTTTTTATATGATTAAGATAAACTTATTTTTTAATATTAAAATCTATATCAAATTTCATCAATATTAATTTCAATAATATTCATTTTCAACTGATATTTTAAATTATAATCTGTTTAATATTATTTTATATAAATATTACATATTTTATATATTTTATAATATTAATTTTTAAGGCTTAATAATGTATTTATTATATTTATTAAAAACTTTAATTTACAGTGATGGCGGAAAAAACTGGCAATTTTTTTATAACTTCATAATTTCATAAGTTTTGCGTCTAGGAATATGAATTTAGTATCATTAGATTCATCTTAATAAGATGAATTTAATGAGTTATAATTCCTTTTTTTGTAATTAATAAATGTAAAAAAATATCATAAAATGTCATGTGTAATAAATGTCAATAAACACTGCTAATTTATTTAGCACTTTATTTCATAATTATATAAGCTTTACACTTAAAGATATAAATTTATTACCATTTAATTCATCTTAATGAGACAATTATAATGAGCTATATTTTATCTTTATATGATCACTAGATACAGTATAATGTAAAAAAACATATAGAAAATTATTAAAACAAATATATTTTTTTATATATATTTATTTTTCAAAATCTATTTTAAAATACGTAGAATTAGTGATAAAAAAAATATTATGCATAATAGATTATTAAATAATTATTATATCTTAAAGTGTATATTACAAGATACAATATATTAAAATTTTAAGATTTTTTTAAGAAGAAAAATATTTTAACTTTATACTTTCATTAAGATATTTATTCAAAATTAATATTTGTATTCAATTTTTAAGTTTTAGTAATAATTATTAGAAATAAACTTTTATTAATAATTTTAAAAACTTGGAAACTTTTCATATTTATATATAAATAATAGATGCATTTTTATCAGTTATATTGTAAATAAATAAAAATGTTACTAACTATTTTATTTTGTTAATTAAATAATTACATATTATATAACTAGTTGTATTTTCTAAAAAACTGTCTGTTTTATTACAATTAAAAATATTTTCTAAATTATAATTTTTAATTTTTAATAAAGATTTTCATATATTGTATTAAAATCTTGAAATAACACACTTTTAGTTTCTTTATGCATATTATAATGTCAACTCTTTTTACAATAAATTTTAATATAACGAATTTTACAATACAACAGATTTTCAGTGTTAGACAGATTTTTAAATATAAAAAAACCCTTACTATACCGAATTTAGTAATTAAAAATTCATACTACGTTTAAC
>CAJVPQ010001588.1:0-17352 GCA_910591825.1 Funneliformis caledonium
TTGTTTTTATTTTTATTGCCAAATTTGGTGTATACATCATAACAAAAAACAAATACATAAATTTTATTTGTCAGAACCGGAGCATTTATTTAAAAAAAAAATTTTAATATATCCGATCTCGAAATAATCAAAAAGAGCTTGACCGGATACTTTTGATAAGGTAGTGTACCAATTTTACTGCGCCTCGTCCGTTAAATAGAAATATGATCAATTTTATGAATAAAAATATCGATATACATAAGCATTTAATTCTCATCCTTCTGTGTTTATCATTGGTTCTGATGTTACTGTGGGCGCTGAATTGAAAACATAATAAAAATAATTTTAATTCCGACTAATTATAACGGTTAATTATCTTCATAAATTTTTTTAAATGTATAAGTACATAATTTTTTTTAAAAAATATATATTATAAAGTTAGTTAATTGTATTAATACATTTGCATCTTTGTTTCGACATTATTTTACCTAAAATTTCTTGCTGAAATAAATATTGATGCCATAAAAATGAGAAATCAGATTCCCCGCCTTTATTAAAGGATAAACAAGTTAATGATTAAAGAAGGAATGTAAGAAATTATTGATTATTCAGTTGATTTTAAATAAATAAATTTTTTATCCTTAATTGCATTTTTGAGTTAACAATTACGATTAATTATTAAAAATAATTTTTAACCAATTCATTATTTAATCGTTTAACCATAATGGTTAAAATAAGTCTTAATTAACCGAACTTAATTAACCGGTTAAAATATTTAATGAGGTTCTAATCACTAAGTACAAAAGGATTTTGTTCAAAGAAAATATAAGATCAAGTTTTATGATTAAATTTATATTTTATTTATTTAACATATATTAACTGTTTGAAATCCTGATTAGGGATGATATTAGCCACGGTCACCCGACCGGTTTATCGACTACTTCAACCATTTTTAAATTAGTAAAGAACTCTTTATATATATATTTTTTTATTTATAACAAATATATTTTTTCAAATTTCAATATTATAATGCCCAGCAATAAATCACCAGTCACCTTAAAATAGAAATGATCATCCAAAAAGTTTCGTTTAATCAAACTTTTTTTTTTATAATAAACTTATACAATAAGTAAAATTGTTCTTTAAATTTTTATAATAAGTCTTAAGTTTATGTACATTTTATTATAATCATTATAAAAATATATTTAATGGATTTTATCAAAATTCTCCCGTATTTAATGCAAATTTTCAGCTATAATTAATTAAACATCGAATTTTTCGGTTTTAATTTATATTGCTTGATTAAGTAAATTTGTAGATCATATTAAAAGCCACAATTATCTAAAATTTCAGATTGAACGCATTATTATACAAGGAGTTCGTCATTCATAAATATTATTTATATATTTTTTTTATTAATTTAAAACATTGTATAAATTAGTAAATATTTTCTCTAAAAAAGTCGTATAATAAGTCGTAAGTTTATGTACATTTTATTGTAAAGAACATTTACTTATTGTATAAAAAGATAAGTTTATTATAAAAAGATAAGTTTATTATAAAAAAAAAAAAGTTTGTTTAAACGAAACTTTTGGATGATCATTTCTATTTTAAGGTGACTGGTGATGGTAAGTCCGCGATAATGCGCGCCACACAATAAAATTATTACAGGAATTTCGCTCGAAGATAATTTTCGATATTTGCAGTTAGTCCTTGTAGATCATTTTGACGATGCCAGTTGTACTAATAGGATGCCAGAACGTTTAGGCAATACTGATTAATTTATATTATTTAATAAATATCTTATAACAATTACTTCATTATATTCAATAAAATAATTCTTCTTACAATAATTGTTTATAAAGATATAAACAAAGAACCGGTCGGTCGGTCAAAAATTTTGACCGACCATGTATATCTTGGTGACATAAATACAAAAAAAGAAAAAAAATTCCAAATTAGGATTAATGCTTAACCAAGTAAATAAATAACAATTAAGGTAATTCTTTTTAGATAAATGAATAATATTTTTATTACAATATAGTTTTATCAGCATTAATATTATCGTATTGTATAGTAGCGGGCTTAGCACATTTGGCAAATGGAAGCTGTCTCATGTTTCAATTTCGACTTGTTAAGCAAATGAATTATAAAATTCTTGTTTAAATTTATCATATTACGTTTATGAAAAAGTAAAGCAATTGATGCTTAAATTATTTTTATTAAATATTCATAAGAAATAAGGACACAAAATCACTTTTTAGTTAAAATGTTATAATTTAACTTACCGAAAGTGTCAAATTGCGAGACACGAGCATTCTTTTAAAAAAATTATGAGATATTTTGATTACTAATAATATCTTAATAAGCGACTATTCTCAAAGCTAATAGATTTAATTAAGTCAGGTCATGTTTGTGAAGGGATATTAAACATTAAACTTATTGCATAAGCATATTAGTTATTATTTGGATTACTTATAACTGCATCTGGTAAATGTTGATTATTCTTTTGTTCAATCGTATGCTTTACTCTTCTGAATTTTTGCCATCTATAAAGTAATACTCCACAAATTGAAAGAATACCAATACTTAACATTGAACAAATTACTGCAATTACTATTTTCTTTACATATTTTTTAGGTGTATCGATTTTATATTCAAATATATCAAATGAATTCACCCATGTAAAGTTTCTAATATCAATTAAATAAATATCAGAATTACGAAGCCCCAAGGGTGCAGAATTAACTCTTGTAATGTTTCCTATCATAATAAACAATAAAAATATGTGAATAGAGCTTATTTTTATAAATTATTGTAAAAAATACATACCAAAGGCGACAATCATATAATTTCCAACGAGATCAGCTGTATGAAATGCAAGTGATGGAACCGTACCGACATTTGAAGTTACATTTGGTTCACTCCATTCAAAAGGTTCAATGCTTGTATCTAATACAGCAGTATCTGGGTAAACTCGAACATTTATATCGCCAAAATTTTTAAAACCTCCATAAATAATGATTTTACCATTAGGAGCTTTTATAAACGAAAAAAAATAATATTAAAAATGAATTTATTAATATACAATTATATTATAAATACCTAATACAGCTGAATGACCACGACGATTATCAATCGAACTTGTAAGTCTTGCCATCTATAAATCATAAACATTTAAATTAAAAATAAAAGAAGATTTTTAATCGTTTAAAACAGCATTCATACGTACTTTTAATGACCAGGTTAAAGTATTTGTATCAAAAAGATTAATTTGTTTAATATCTACAATATTGCTGTTTGCGTTATCCTTAATTTCATAACCTCCAATATACGCAATAACACCATTCGGTAATAATGTTGCTGTATATGAAACTCGTTTTCTAGGTGCGTCAATTGGAGAAATAGTTGTCCAAGTTAAACCGACAGTATCAAAAATGATCATCTCATTAAAGAATTTGGTTGTCGGGGAACCAAATGATTTATCTGTACTTCCACCAAATATATATAGCTTTCCATAATTACTAACTGCCTTCATTTCTCTTCGCCGTTCAGGTGAAATTCCGCTAACAGGAGGTATACTCCACGTCGAGGAATTTACATTAAAACGATGTATAATAGAAGTAAATAAATTATTAAGATTATCATCTACCATCAAGCCACCAAATAAATAAATATTTGGATCTTTATTTATATTATCAGTTGCAACAGTTGCCCATATGCTCGAAAATGGAATACTGGCAAGGTAAACCCATGGAGTATTTAATTTATCGAATGGTTGAGATACATCAAGATAAAAGATTTCTTTGGCGGTTTGAGAAATTATATCACTCGCTCCGCCAAAAAAGTAAAGCTTATCTTCTACAAGGACGGAGGAATGCGCTAAACGTCCATTAGGGGCAAATGATTCAACTACCAATAAAGTAGAACAAACAAAGAAAATTATAAATATGCAACTATATTTTAAAGGTATACAAATGTTAAAGTTCATTTTTCATAAATACGGAAGCGAGAAGGCTAATGAAAGAATTAATATCAAAAATCTAAAAGTTGTGTAACGTTCCACATGATTTGTGAATAGTCACCTATTTTTTTATTCGATTTCCTTTGTCTACCTTAAAAAGAAGAATATACTATATATCAATAATTATACAATAATTCTGAGTATAATAATTGTAATCCCAGCATTTAATCATCCATTTATATTTAAGAAAAATTCTTTGATGCAAATAGATGATCGAGGCGTTTACTATGTTTATATTATGTGCGACCCAAACAAATATTATTTGTGGTCAGTTCTTTATTATATTTCCGAATAAGAATTCATTTTATCCAATAGGAACTACAAGTAATTTTCCTGAAAAAGAAAAATCGAAACTAAGCATAAATTCTTTTTTTTAACCACAATCATTTAGCAAAATTTTGTTATACAGAATTAAATATGATCATTGGTGACATTAGTTGGCGTATTCATTGAGTGACACATACGGATTATCACTAACAACATGTGATTAAGTAGATCAAACGACACGTATTACACGTTTTACATGAATCATTTTTATGATATTTGCCGCAGTGTGAGTTCATCTGAGACGCAGAACGATTTGCGACTAACACCGTATATGGATTTCCTTTTAAAGGAGATCCGTAATGTAATATTTTAATAGAAACCTCCCATATATGAAGAAATTTTGCAGATTTTTGTTTATTTTATAAAATGTATTTAGAAGTAAAGTAGAGAAGAGATTTTTGATATATTTTAAAAAGTTATCTAAAAATAATGAAGAGCGGTTATTTTAAAAAAAAAATACAGAGGAAAAATATTTAGAAATTTTTGAAGAGTGATCTTTATCGTTATTTTTTTTTAGTTTTGAAAATAAATTAAAATGTTTCACAAAAAGAAGACCTAAATTTCGCTCTTTTATTAGATGTTTAGAATAACTTCTCTAATTGCCTATTACAGGATGCTGTAATGTATGATATTTTACATTTATATAAATTTATACATTGAACGATGCAATTTTCGTATACTTCAATTCTTTAAATTTTGTTTTGTAAAATTTCTGATTTTTTAATCCTTTAAAGATTTCCGTATGATTTTTTTTAGTGTAACCAAATTGAAACTTGAAATTTCAAATATGGACAATATAAAGTTAGACATCTATTTTTCATAAGGATCATAGCACATTTGCAGTTCAACATTTTATCAATGATCTATTTCACAGCGGACAATCAAAATATTATACCTTTTTTTTTTACTGAAAAAAAATTAAAAAGTTAAAGCAAGAATAATTTTCACAGCAAAAGTAATTTTGCATTAAAGTCGAAATCTTTCGAATCTTCAAGAAATTTGCTTGTCCTGCGAGTTAGTATGCCATAAATTATTCTATAAAGCATTTAAACTTTATTATAATTAAAAAAATTTAAAGTTAAAATAATTTGGATACAAATAAATAAAGGTGAGGTGCTACCGCTTTAAATAGTTTCAAAAATGTTAACTTTTTTTAAGATTTATTCTTTTTTCATAGAGTTATAATATACTTCAAAATCCATAATATGTAGCTATTTATAAAATACAAACTTAGTTTTCGAACATACTATTATTCAGAAAGAATCGATGGTATGCAATAATCATATATTATTTCAAAGTCAGCAGCCTCAGATAATTAATGAAATTATAATGACAAAAGCTAGTATCACTAATACTCTATTATTAATAATCCCGAAATCGCAAAGTTTGCTTCTCGACTTATTTAGATGTCTCAATTAATAATGAGAAAATCCAATGCAAATTGGTTAATCTATATTTCGTTAATGTCAATGGTTTAATGGTTTTATAATAAAAGATTAAAGGTTGTTATATTAAAAGTAAAAGAGGATCTATGCAAGTCTTTAAAAGACAGCAAAAAATAAATGAACATTTACCTTCTCTGATTGATCAATAATATAATAAATTGGACACATTCATATTTAGATTCGATTAATGTAGTTTCATCATTTCGTTCATCTAAACCCCCTTATTAACTTTAGGAAATCGGAACCCGTTAAAGTCAGTCGCGTATTCAAAATAAACTGTTTAGTTATATTCCAAAAAAGGAAATTGCGGTGACGTCAATGGAATGCCTATTTTATAATCCATCGCAGCTCAATAAACAGTATTTATTAATTGTCTCGTTAAGACGAGAATTAGAAATGAAAAGGTTTAGGACTCTTACCCAATATTTTTAATATAAAAACTTAAATTTAGTTTATTAAAAGAAAAATTATTTTCTTATTAAAATTATTAAAAAGAATTTTTAACTTTAATTAATAATATTTTAAAATCAACTTTTTCTTTTAAAAATTATATAAAAGACTATTTCAATAATCTTATTTAATAATTTATTAAATAAAAATATCAAAACAGTTTTCTAATAAAAAAAAAAAATCATCATATTAAAAATTAATGTAACAAGGTGATTTTAATAGCAAAAATTTAAGAATTATTCTTTTGATGGCACGGTAAACACCAATTACTTAAAGTATAATTATAATATTTTGAAAATTCTTCATTAGTCATAAATATTGAATTTAGAAAAATCTGCCAATGGCGCAGTATATAAATAAGACTAGGTAACGGAAGTCCGGAGCGATAAATATGGTGATCACAAGTGATTCAGCAAAAAGGTATACAATCTCGTGCATAACAGACAAATGTAGTACAAACAAGCGGGCGGCAAAGGATTTGCATTTAACATCCAAATATGTAAGGTCGGCGCATCTTGATGCTGTGTAATGTAAATTTCATTTATAAATTATAATGTTGCCAAAAAAAAATTTTTTTTTAAGTAAAATTTTATTATGGCTTATAATAAATTACTTAAATTATGTTTCATCATCATAATTATTCATTTGGTCTTTAAAGTTGAGTCATTTACTCCTGTAGGACGTGGCGTTCATTCAACTGTCCTTGTTGGAAATAAACTATATTTTTTTGGTGGAAGAAATGAAATAACCTGTACAAACGAAGTATTTTACCTTGACGTATCACAACAATTTGATTCGAGGCTTCCGCCATGGACCGACATTACATTAAATTCAGGAATAAAATTTAATAGTTGTTGGGCGACTACTGTTGCAGTGAACGATAGTAATAATAACCCGACAATATACCTTATTGGAGGATTTATGTTGGATAAAGATAATATAGATGTTATGACCTCACAAGTACATACATTTAATCCAAATTCCGAGCAATGGAATGCACCTATAATTAAGGGAACAGAGCCATTGAGACGAGGATTTCTTCAAGCCGTCGTTGATAATGCCGGAAAAATTTATATGTTTGGTGGAGGTTCTTTAGGAAGAGGAAGTGTTCAATATTTTAATGATATGATAATATTAAGTACTAAAGATTTAACGTGGTCATATGGTTCTATTGCTAATGTTCCTTCAGAACGAATTGGATATACAGCAACATTATTATCAAGTGGTACCATAGTATATATTGGAGGCCGGCAATTAACTACTGATATTAATAGGCTTGAAGTAGATATTAATAAAATTGGCCTTTATGATACAAAACTTGACACCTGGTCAATAATGGTAAGTATACAAGTATTTATTGTGATTCTTCTTCTTAAAAACAATTAATTAAACATTAGAAAATTTATTTAAGCAAGCAGCGAGTGTTGGTCAAATTGAATCACGTTTCGGTCATACAGCCGTATTAGGTATAGTTTATTATCATTAATAATTTTTATTTTGAAATATTTATAAAATAATTTTTTTTTAATATAATATAGTTCAAGATGAAAATATAATTATATTTGGTGGGGCAAAAGGTGACAGTAGCAAACATATTAAAGCCGTACCAGACCTGATTATTTTGAATACTCAAACATATGAATGGACCATACCGCAAATATCATCAAATATTGATGAATTTCCATCACTTGTTCAACATTCAGCAAATTTAGTTGAAAATTTTATTATTATTGCTTTTGGTAAATAATTCATATACGTAATATTTAACATTTTTATTTTGACTTATCTAATAAATAAATGAATTATTGAATTATATAGGTTATCTAACACATCAAAATGGATTAACAGAAATTTCATTTTCAAGAAACGTTTACTTGTTAGATATTAGTAACTCTAATAATTTTATTTGGGTTGATAAATTTAAACCTAAAAGTTTATCTGATCCTACATCTTCAAATACAAATTCATCGAATACTCCCTCAACAACTGTAGCTACAACTGCTTCGTTCTCACCAAAAACTAATCATGTTGTAATTGGTACATTGAGCGGAATTGTGGGTACCGCAATTTTAATGATAATTGGAATCCTTGGCTATAAATGGTATCAAAAAAGAAAACAAAATGAAATTATGAGGATTTCTGGTAATACTACTACTATGAAGCATAACGATATTTTATAACTATTAAAATTTTTTATGATAATTTATTAAAATGTGCAACAAAGTATAATCAAATCAATTAAATAGATTAAGAAAAAGCTCATTACAGTACATTTACGAAAGAGTTAATTTTTTATTTTATTTTATTTTATTTTTTTTTTTGATTATTTTAATAATTGAAACATCGGAGTTATTTCTTTTTTTTTAAAACAAAAATGCAATAATGTTTCAGAGGAAGAAATGTTTTGAGGGAATGATCTTGTGGTTTATTTTTTAAAAAAATTAAATTCGTTTTTTTTTGCTAAATTCGCTCTTTAATTAGAAGATTTAGAAATCATCTTTTAAGGCTTATTACAGAATGCCTAAATGAGCCATAGCTTGAACTAGTTTTTTATCAAGAATATTTTGATAGCATAAATAAAAAGGAGGCTGATAATCAATTCAAACTTGCTTTTTTATTGCATAAAGCGTCAACAATTCATCTTATTTAAGTATTTATTATTTTCTTTTCATTAGGTTTTTCAAAAGTAAAATTCGCCTAAAATGAAATTTGTTAACCATAAAAAAAAAAATAAACAAATTTACCTTTTTCGTGTTTTACCTTTTTGTTTTTTAGAAAAGAATCTCATATAACAATGAGGGAACTATATTAATAAAAGAAAGTATAAATGAATTTTTCCTTCGTCATAGTATGATTTAAGTCAACATCATAAATCACACGATAATATCTTATTTTACGTTGATAAATAATCAAAATTATCTAACTAATCGTAATATGAATTGGACATTTTGACGTTCTGCGTATTTAAATATCGAGAAATGCTTTCCGAGTTATAATCTCGAAATAATTTTGAAAAATATCAACAATTATTTTTATTATTGCGCCATTGGTTTATAACATAGACATCATAAAAATTCGCACCACCGATGCAATTTAGCTTAAACAGTTTATATTTGCTGTGAAAGTATTGAATAGATTACAAATTATATTATTAAATAGATTATAATCGAAGTTATTTAATTATATAATTTTTTTTAAGCTGCAGAATAATAAAAAAATCGAAATCTTTTAATTTTGTATGCTGCATTTTTTTTTTTAGACCAAATATTTTAAAGATCAATTATATTAATATTTATGAAAAATTTCAAATTGAAAACAAAGGTTTTTTTTTCTTGAGTCTGGCTACTAATGTACTATGGTTTGAGTATATCCTTGCAGAGTACAGTCCGACGATCTTTTATGTCACTTTTTAGCTCAGTCATATGAATTTGGGTTCTGATCATCATCGGACCGCCTGCAACGGGCCGGCATATAATTAGTATAGAAATTTCCGGGCCGGGTCCGGGTTCAAGGTACCAGCCCGGATTTTTTATAATCAAATTGCAA
Organism: Funneliformis caledonium; assembly: GCA_910591825.1. Taxonomy (NCBI): domain Eukaryota; kingdom Fungi; phylum Glomeromycota; class Glomeromycetes; order Glomerales; family Glomeraceae; genus Funneliformis; species Funneliformis caledonium. The sequence goes on from CAJVPQ010001588.1 coordinate 9,772, forward strand.
TTTTGTATTTTTATTCATTATAATTAAAATAATAAAAATTTGTTACTGCACTAAAAAAAAAATTGAATACTTGTTGTGTACAATTTTGCTTTAGCAAGAAAATCAGAAATAAAAAAATAGTTTAATGAAACAATATTTTGATCATGGCAAAATAGTTATGATTTGGTGGTTGTGGTTAGGTAGTATTCCCATTTTCTCAAATCTGAAACATCTCGTAAATTTAGAAGCGATATACTGTATGAAGCATTAGTCGTTATCACACACATGATCAGAGGAAAAGATTACGATAGCTATTTTGGAGAATCTCATCATCCCATTTGTAATTTTTAAAATTTTCTTGTTTAGCTTGATCAATTCTAAGGGGTATTACACAAAACTGTACATACGGTTAGCAATGTATGTATTGTACGGTTTTTTTTTAAATGTATGTATGGTATGTATGCTTTAAAAACCATACATGCATTTTCTAGAAAATATACATGTATGAAATTTTCGACGATAAATTAATTTTCTATTTTTTCGTTAAACTTTTGATATAAAAAATATATAAAATAATTTTTAACACATTTTTAATTTATATTTTTAAGAAAAATGTATTTTATTTATTTACTTTAATATTTATTGATTAATAAGAATTGCATTTATTTCTAATTATTTTCAAGCTCCTTACGTAATTTAATATTTTCTAATTCTAATTTTTCAATTTCAGCTTGAGCTCTACGATATGCTAATTGCCTTTCAGCTAATTTCATATTTCGTTCTTCAATATCGATTTCTGAACATAAGTTATTTTCTTGTTCATTATCAGGTTCATTAATATTGATTCGGGTTTTTTTGACTTTTGAACTATCTATAACAGCTTTTCTTTTTACATCTTTTTTATCGGATATTTCTTGATTTGTTAAATCATGCATTATTTACAGGTCAAAAGCTGTCCAACCGGTAAATACCGGTTGGAATATATTTGCAAATCTGAATCTTTATATGGCAAAATAAAAAGCAATCGGCACTAAGGAAAATGCCTATTAATATTTATTGTTAAATCACGGATTAAACGATGTTCAACCGGTAATCATACCAATTGGAGTATACTTTCCAATCTGGAATCTAATATGGTAAAATAAATAGCAATCGGTATATCATTATAATTTGAATACAATCGGAAAATTTTCTATTGATATTTATCGTTAATATTGAAATTTTTATTGTCATCTGTTTTTCGTTATAATGAAATTTTAATATGTATCGAAATTCCCATTTGTACTTGATGTTAAAATATTAATTTAATAGAACAACTTGATAATATATATGTTTTAAAAATTAAATAAGCAGTATATTAGTAGCGTCCGAGTTATATTTTACATGTGAAACTTTCTTTCAATGGGAATCACAGCCATATATTTAGTAGGATTCCTCTTACCAATCTCATAACTATTTGGTATGAATCTACCAAGTATGTTATGAATCGGTATTATACAATCTCTACTGATATCATAAAAATTGTTTGTCCAAATTTCAACATTACAGCTTTTATAGTCATTCTCTATTTGAAAATGAAACCTTGTTTGATAGTTTGGAGCCGGTATAAACCATCTGACAAAGGCTATTCAGTGAATACGTTTTGTGATTTCATGTTCAAAATAATATTGAACTTGACCCAGATACGTTTCAACTGTCCCATTCTCTTGTACAAACTTTGCAAGTATGTATGAATTCTTTAAATATCGATTCGCAATAGTTGACCCAAAAACCTTGACCCCAATTTGAATGTGTCCAAATTGACTTATCTGGATACCTTCTCAATGGAAAAAAAAATCTAAATTATCATAAGCCGCATTGTAATATTCAACTAAAAGCTTATACATATTATCTGATAAATTAACATCAACTTTTTAGGAGTCATCATTTCACCAGGAAAGAATTCAGTGCCAGTAATAGTATTTTTAATTTCGAGACAATAAATTTGCCTGAATTGAACAAGTTCAACAAATTCAAAATCATCATAATTTGCCAAACTTCCTGTTGTCATATGTGATTGTATTAGCTTTAAACTTTCAATAAGTATTGTGTTATTTAACTGAGCTGATAAAATTTCATCAAGTTACCAAGATTGCATTATTATTCGTAATAGTTCTGACTCTCTTTGGTGATGACTATTTGGAAAAGAGCCTAAAGATATTAACAATTAATAAATAAATATATATGTATATGTATATTTTTAACAATAACTAGCATATAACTTACCTAATATACTATTTATTCTTTCGAATAAGTAACACCAAAATGAATAAATTAGACCGTAATCTCAGCAAGATGAAGAAAGAGATGCATATTCAGTGTTATCATTTCTGGACCATAATTCTCTTCTACTAGACGAGCAACTATTAGTAATCAGAAATGAGCTTCATTCAATGCATTATCCTCAATAATGTGAGTTATTAAAATTATGCAAACTCTTATGAAATTTGCTAAAATCTTCCTATCATTATCATCTAAAATATCCCACATTAATGGGATTGCATATATCATAATGAATGATTCCCATTAGTTAGCAGTAAAACCTGAAACCCATTTCCAGTTGCAATTTTATAGGGTATTCTTCTTAAATTACTGGGAATTTTTATATTTTTTTGCTCACTTTTCATTAATTTGAAATCAGATTTTGTTATTTTTCCACAATCAATTCACAACCGTTTTACGATCTAATATACAATTCTCAAAACAAGTTATGCATCAGATCGACTACTAGAAATCTAAACAGATAAAAATATAGTAGACAGAGCATTTCTAATCACTGAACATGTGTTTTACTTACATGCTTTTTTCAATCTTCATTTATTTGTTTGTGATTCTAAATCATTGCATTATAATGATATTCTAAGCATTTTTTGGTCTAAACCATTCACTAATATCATCAAATCTCCCAAAATTCAACTTTTGATTTTCTCCTCTACTTGCTCTCTTATAACATCTGTAACAGCCAACTAACATAGATATATGACCACATAATTTTCTAGTAGCCAGTATATCATTTGAGCAACAAATTACTACTAATCTAATACGATTTCTAGTTGGATGCTTATCTGATACAGGCAAATTAAAACCATCCAAAAGTTCTAATAGTTCATCTACTATAAGAGCAAGGTAATAATTAATTCAGTCTAATTTTACTTTGTTTGGCTCTGATAGTAATCCTAATATCTTTTTTAAATCTTATATCATGTGAAAGATTACAAATGATATTATAAATTACTCCACAACTATAAGATAAAGAGTTAAATGGCTGAAACTAATCTAAATTGATCATAATTTCTAAGTTAGAATCAGCTGTTTTAGAAGTAAAGAATTTTGAAGAAATTTGGTTATTTACACTTGATAAAAATTCTTTCCATATATTACCATCATAAATATCTGACTTGATGCCATTAACCACATTACGATTGATCTATTTCCTTAAAATTTCTTCAAATTCTGATCATTTATACATTACTGTTAATTGTGTTTTTAGACATGGTAATAGAAATAACATTTTTGGATGCCATATATGATCATTATTTACTAAAACCTTTATAAGCAATTCTAATTCACAAGGCTTACATTTGCTCTGCATAGGATGATGTAAAAATTTAATATTATTACATTTAAATCCTGTAAAATTAGTATTTTTTGAATTATCTGAAGTTATTTCATTAATATTATATAATTTGTTATAATCAGTACAAGTAGCAAAAGTTATTGATCTTTTCTTGATATCCAATAACTTTCTAGCTATATATGCAGTTGATAGAAATTCTTTAAATCTATTTAAATCAATATTTCTTAATACAAGATTAAAGAATCCAATTAATGTATTGATTATGACATCAGAAAAATGAAACCTTTTCTGATATTTAAAGATCCAAAGAAGAATTTATAAATCATCTATATACATATTATTTTTATTATCTGAATTATAGTTTAGATCAGAAAAGTTAGATGCTGCAAATAATTTATTAACATTTAAAGAAAATTCATAATCCTTTAAATTCTGTTTATCATCAACTATTTCATTAATCAGTTGAGAACTTTTTTTATCATTAGATGAACCTTTTCCATCATCAGTTGAACTAACTTGTTACTCAAATTCTTTTATCAAAATTGTAATAATATCATTATTTTTGTAAAATTGATCATATTGTCTTCACTTTTTCTGAAACTAACTGGTTTTCTAGTAAAAATTTTTTCATCAGATTGTTAATTATTATTACTTATTTTTATAAAATTATTATGAAAATTTTGAGAATAGTCATCAACATTGGATTAAATTTTATTCAAAAGAGGTATATTTAAACAAGCATCTTTTTTGTCTTTATTTTTCATTAATTTTGTGATCGATTTTTGAAGTCTTTTCTCTTCTTTTTCATGTTTATCCCTAGTACTTGTCTTTACAATTTTACCATTACATTTTTTACATTCACATTGTATATTTAGTCAAACTTTTGTATGTATTTTAGGCATTGATTTTGAAAATGAAGATATTTTTATAATAAAATAACAAATTTAAATATTTGGTTTAAATATAAAGTCAAAAGTTTAATTACACATAAATTTATATTATATTTATATTTTATTAATTAAATGTTATTCTATTTTATATTGTTATTCATCATAAACAATTATTATTATTTTATTTATTGTTATTGTTATATTTATTGATGTATTATTCTATATTAATAAGCTTATTTATATATGTATAAAAGTATATTATTGATAAGCTTTTTGATTGATCCTAATAGATATCAACCTTTAGAATATATAAAAGAATTTAATTATCTTACTTAATTCATAAATTTATATAACGCATTCTTCTAGTTCTTGTTGTAGACAAAATAGGTCTTGCTCAACAAATTATAATAAAAATAAAGAGAGATACTTAAGAAATTATGATAGAAGTGATAGAAGTTATAATAAAAGAGGTAGAGATAAATAATTAAGAGAAGATAAAAACAGAAATTATGATAAAAGAGGTAGAAATAGGCAGCTCAGAAAAGATAGAAACACTAACAAATATAGCCAGTAATTTTCATTAATATTATTATTGTTTGATTATTCATTATATAACTATGACAAAAATTCATAATCGCTGGTATAGTTCTCTATCATCTAGTAATTCAGAATCATACAGAAAATCTAATAAAGAATTATCTACAAAGAAACTTTGTAAGATATATAATGATAATATGAAGGAAAATGAGAAACAATATAAAGAAGGTAAGTTTTATTAATTAGAATATATACTTATATTATGTTTACTATATTATATATAATCATTATAAATTTTAGATCATGTTGCTTCACTTTTACAAGATAATGAAAATCAGGATCTGTTTAAGAAATTTTTATACCAAATAAAGAAATCTGAATTGAATAAAATTTTATCTTCAGATCAATCCAATATAAATTGTGATAAATGCTTAGAATGATATCAACTACGAATCCAAAGTAGAAGTCAATCAAGATCAAATCAAAGTCAATCAGAATCAAGTCAAAATCAATCAAGTTAAGCCAATCAAGATCTAAAGAGTCACAAGTTCAAAGTTGAAGCTGATCAAAATCTAAAGAAAGTCAAAGCTGATTAAGATCTAAAGAGTTATAAGTTCAAAGTCAAAGCCAATCAAGAATTTGAAATCAATTAAAAATTTAAACAAATTCAAAGCCAATTAAGAATTCTATGTGTCTGAAGACATTCACAGTTAATTTTAAATTCTAACTATATTAACTTATATCTAAATATCTAATATTGATCTGATTAATAATCAATCATAAATCTAAAGTTAAACTCGACGAGTAAGAAGTCACTTACAGTCATTCTCAAGTCCTTCAAGTTCAAATCAGAATTCTACTAGACCTAAATACTTATATAATACAGATCTTCTTAATGATTTCTAAGATGCCTTAAGAGTATATGATTTTTTGTTTATTTTCACTTTAATAGGTATATTAATGATGTTTTTTATATTGTAATTTTTTATATTTAAGGTTAGATTTTTTAGATCATTGAGAGAATGCCTTCTCAAAGTTAATTAAAACTGAAATATACATTTAACTTTTAGTGAAATCTTGTAAACAGTACTATAATCCTTACTATCAATATGAAGAGTATCTGAAAAAGTAGAAATCATTATCTATTAAGATGAAGAAGCTAGACGAAAGTATCATAATAGCTGAAGGAATGATGTAAATATTGAATATGATTCTTTTTATCTGTTTACTAACTAATATATTTTCTTAATTACAGAAATGAACAAATCGAGCTAATATGATTGAGCAATTGAAAGCTATTAAAGATCTCTTGATTAGCATGCTCAAGAGTCATGAACTTTAATCAATTAAGAGTAAATCTGCATGTCATTCATCCAAAATTTTGAAGATTAATGAAGAAGATTCTTTCAGTAAAAGAAAGATTATCATAAAGGATTTAAAATGGAGATCAGATATAGTAAGAATTTCATTATGATTAATATTTGTTATATAATAACTAATTTTCTAATTTTAATTTTAAAACTACGAATTTTTTTATGAAGCTATATTAATCATATCTTTGCTAAGACATCTAAAGTTCTGAAGAAGTGAACTTGAATTCATGATAACATTAATTTTTATGACTAAAGATGGTCACCGCAATTAAAAAAAATGACGCAATTGAGTTGCAACTTGTGGCATAATTAAATTTCCTTATAGCGCAATTAAGTTGCAACTCAATTGAAATTTGAAAATAATTATGGGGACCATCTTTATTAATGACAAAGAGACATCAATACTATTTCAGCCTCAAAGTGGACTATTAAAGATTATAATGGTTCTTTAGAGATAGCTATACAAAAGGTATGTATGAAAAGATCGTTAAATATGCTAAACAAACATTAGAAATTAATATTTTTTATTATATTAGTAAGTTTTATAGCAAAATTTCACTGTGTAAAAATAGCTATTAGATAATTTGCATGTAAAATAGCAATTTTAAATTAAATTAAAATATTTATTAAATTAGCATTAAATTAATATTTATATTACAATATAAACATGCATCAGATGTCTATAATTAGTAAATCATCTCATAAATATTAGAATTTAAATTCAATTGAACTTTTAATTAAGCTTAATTTAATGATCCAAATGTTAATCCTGATTGAAATTTATTTTTTAATTATATTGTTTTCAGTACAATTTTATTGTTCACTTTTTAGTAATCAGTATACAGAAATTAGTTCTAATAGTCCGTATTATTAGAGACTATTATATCATGATTGCAGCTATTATCTGACCCCTATCAGTTATTAATAATATAATTTAATAATCTTTAACTAGTATCCTACCAGACTGCAATAATAATAACTATTGGTATCTGATTAGGTGCCTATTTATCATCATTTAACTTGTGATTGTTTTTTCTAATAATTATATTTTAAAAAAAATTAAAATTGATTTATTATTAAATAAAAAAAATAATAATAATAACTTACTTTTAGATTAGTAGTAATTTGTTGCTCAAATGATATACTGGCTACTAGAAAATTATGTGGTCATATATCTATGTTAGTT
>CAJVPQ010001589.1:0-17350 GCA_910591825.1 Funneliformis caledonium
TTGAGTTAACTTTGAGTTTATTTTGTGTTTACCTCACGTGATTTATATTGAGAATAACTCTTTGACTTTATTGTGAATCCTTACCTGTGATTCCTTGAGTAATTGTCTTAGTTTTATTTACCCCTTTTGAGATTTTATTTGAAGCCACGAAACCATCATAACAACGTAATAATGATAATATTTATATGAATTGTTATTATCTGTTGATATTAAAATATTTTTTATAAAAAAAAATATTTAATATTTGGTGATAATAATTATGATGATAAAAGAAGAAATAGTATTTGGAACAAAAATAAATAATTACAAAATTTTGTGACTATTTTAAAACTAATTTCACATATTCACATATTTCAAGGTTAAGTACAGTTCTGAAAAATAATTTGATTTTAATTTTATAAATAAATGTAGTTTTTCTTACGTTAATCACATGAATTTTGCCCTGATTATGATGCGCAAAATTATCTACATCAAGTTATTAATCATTTCTTTAGAATTAATTTTGTCAAAATTTAATAGCGATGAGATTTGCCTGATTGATAATAAATGAATTTTGAAGTATGAAGCACAATATTGGTTATTATCAAAATGAAATTACAATATTTAATGAGTTTCTTCCATTGTTATTTAAGCAGGTACTTTTCTATAATTTTGTTATTTGATTACAAGTTCCTGATATACCTCTGCATTTTTCATGCAACCTTTTTTGGTTATAATCAATATTTATTATATTTATATACTTATTTTCCTATTTTAATTAGATAATTAGTTTTTTTATGCAATGATTTGGTAATGATAAAATTTAATGCCTTTATGAGGATAAATTTATACTTTTATTCAACTTAATTTTTATTAGAGAGTAAGTTAATTTTTATAATTATTAGTATTTAATTACACTTTACTTTATACTTAACTAACTTTTTATTTAAATAAATATTATTATTAGGGAGGTAAGTGATTTTTATTGATTATTAGTATATAATTATACCTTTACTATATTTAAACTCAACTAGATTTATTTAAAAAGATGCATTATTACTAGAAAATAAGTTATTTTTGTTATTTTTATTGATTATTCATATTTAATTTTAATTTATTTAATTATATTTTTATTATAATTTCAAAGAGTCTGATACAAGAACAGAATCTTAAATTTCTATTCAAGAAGATGCAAAAATGCAGAGATCTAGGCGGCAATCAATAGAAAAAGAAAAAATCTACTATAACTTTTCAGACTGGACACCAACTGTGAATAACGCGAAGTGGTTTATATTTCTTCTTTAGCTTTACTTAAGGTAGGAAATCAAATCAGTTGTCATAAAAATTTCTGGTTTTTGCGTAGTTATTACTGGATTAGAAAATATTATTCATTACGCTAATAATTTTCATTTTTTTTGTATTTGTTATTTGATAGATGTTAAAACACAATAAGTTTTTATTTAATTTTTTCAAGTATTATTCAACATCAATTTATATATAAATTATTGATAGGACGTGCCGAAGTACTTATGAAAGTTATGGATTTGATGCTTGGGAATTCGTGTAATTGATATACAGGCGTTTCCGTAGAAGTGGTCGATTTCAAAATTTTTGAATATGTTGAAGCAAACTGGACAGTATGAATTGAAGTTCTTTTGTACATGAGATTATTGAGGTTCATATCTGATTTCGATTAATGAATTTTATAGATTCGAAATGGTGGTTGGCTGGTATCACTCTCACTCTGGATTTGGATGTTAGCTGTCTAATGTAGATATAAATACACAACAAAGTTTTTGAGGCATTAAATCAAAGGGCTGTGGCTGTTATTGTTGTTGATCTGATATAGTCTGTCAAAGGCAAAGTAGTTACTGATGCTTTTCGCCTGATCAATCCTCAAATGCTTATGCTAGGTTAAATGTTACGTCAAACCACTTCCAATATTGGATATCTTAATAAACCAAGTATTCAAGTATGATCATTAATTTAAATCTGTTTTGATTTTAAAGTTTATATTTGTTTACTCTTTGATTTATTCTTACTTAGGCTTTGATCCATTATTATTCGATTGCTATTAATTATCGAAAGAATGAAAATATTGCTCAATTTGCACAAAAAAATTTGGATCCATGGATTGACGCTACCAAACTTTATGGAACACACTAAGATCAATGGAAAGAGTGTCAATGTAAAGATTTAGATTTACAAAAAGATATTTTTTTTCGATTTGCTTATGAAAAAATTTCAAACAATACTTACATTGGCGGAAACTTACAGTATAATAAATCAGTACAAGAGGAATCAACCATAACACTAGAATAATTGAAAACTCGATATATTGGAAAACAGGATCCAAATCATCATTTAGAGGAAAGTGTGAAAGACGTTATGTCCAATAATATTGTAAAGATACTGGGTATTATGATTGATTCAGTCAGTTTCATAGATACAAATCAAAAAAATAAAATACAGGGATAGCCATTATTTAATTTACCAATTTTGTTGAAACGCAAACTTTTTGTATTTGAAAAATTAATACTTTTAAATATATAGAATGAATAAAATAAATTTGAAATTTTAAATAGTATAAAATTACAGCATTTCATAAATCTCGACCCATATTTAAATTTAAAATTGACGCGAGAATAATTTTCTTTTTGTTATTATACTCATCAATTAATTCACCAGTAAAGTTGGTAGGCAAATTTATTAGCCAAAAGCCAATACATTAAATTTAGAATTCAATTAACATATTTGGAAATAAAAAAGCATGCCTTTGTATAAATAAAAAAACATTTTTCAGTTTTTTTTTTCATTTTTCATGCGGTTATCCTTTTTTTTTCCTTTATAAAGAAACAAAAAAGCAGACAAGTTTTTAAGCACATCTTTCTCATAGTACCTTATACATAATTATAACCCGTAGCCCTTTCACAAAAAAAAAATTTCTCTTAATGAACTGCGCCCACCTTGAATAAACTGTCACAGCTTTTATCTTTCTTTCAATGAGAGACTATCTTCTAAAATCTTTACTCTTGCCGTAGCTGATATCTGGATCTCAAAACTTAATCTGCTAGTAAGCTCTTTATTCTTTTTCTTTATTGTAGTGCCCTATCATTATCAACAATAGTTTCCTCTCGTTATTTCGTGAAATATTAACGAATATTCACCATTAAAAAAAATATTATTTCCTTGATATTTACTCTTAAGCGTCGCCGATATTTTGATCTATCGCATCTATTACCTTCTACATGACTATTTTTACTTAGATTCCATAATTAATTTCCTTTTCCACTTCTTTTTCTAGAATTTTTTTTTTAAATTGATGAAGATATCTGAAAATAACTTTTATTGTGTGTTTCGATTTCTAACTTTTCCTTTCTTTTCTCCCGATAAAAACAACTCATATTGACAAAACTAAAAAAAATTCAAAAAAAAATGCGCTATACTTTATTAATGTTAATATTCTTAATTTTATTAGTCAACAACAAAGAAGTGAAAGCGGCAAATATGAGTATACAATCATTTAATTTTCATAACATTTTTTTATTAATTATCTTATTAAGGATGGGGGACCGACTATAATTTTTTACAATTAAAAAGGACCGGTACAACTGCTCGTGAATGTAAGGGTCTGCGATTTCTGTTATAAGAATTACTATGCATCTCCCTTTATATTTATAAAACTATTTCATGAGTAGGTGCTTATGCAACCCGAGTCCTGTTGGATATCTCCTATCCTTGTAGCGCTTGTAGTGTATCGAAAGTCAACTGAGCGAGTAGTATTGGATACCTCCATCCTTAGAACGAAACTGATACTTGTAAGTTGATTATTTTATTTATTATATTTCTTTCTGATCTTTTTAGCCTTGTCATATGAGTTGTTTTATAAGTGTACTCATATAATTTAAATAAAATTATTAATAAAAATAAATAAAGTTTACCATGATTTTTTAAAAAATGTTTGTAATGTAAATATATAAATAAAGTTTCTATAAAATATTATATTTATTCCTTTTAATACAGTTGTCATATTTGTTATTTAAATTATTGCGAAGAAGTCACATAATAAATAATTTACTGATATAAATTTTATTGAATTACGTTATAAATATTGAAAGTTAATAATATTTTACAAAGAATCTTTTACCAAAAATACATAGAAGTAAAAAAATTTATAATTTTTTTATATTTGTTTTTATTTAAGGAATTTGAATGAAATTATATTTTGTATACAAAGTTGTTTTACTGGTCATTTTTTAAAATTAAGTTATTTTCTTTTTTGGAAAAGCAAATTATAATTAAATGTCTTGGAATATTTTCTACTATAATAATAATAAAAAAATATTAAATTCTGCTTTCTGCAAATTTCTTAAATATCACATAGGGGATGCGATAACTTAAAATCAAAATATTACGTGATTCGCCAGAGATCATCATTAATCACATGATAAACATATGGGAGTGTTTCTAGGAAAATCAGGTTCCGAGAAATTTTTGACTAAAATAAAGAGCTTAATACATTTTAATCTAATAACATCAAAAACTAAAATGCAATAAAAATCTCAATTTTGCTAAAAAATTCCCGGAACCTGATTTTCCTAGCAATCAACCCATATAATAAATTTGGGAATAAGAATTATAATAAAATAAAAAGCGCGTTTACATCTCTCACTGTTTTCACCCAACCACTAAAACCAAATGGTTTTTTATTTTGCTAATGAAAGTAAATGAATAAGTTTAACTTGTATTGCAAAATTTCTATTTTTTTCTATTTTGAAATCAAAGAAAAAATCAAACTATACCCCTTCTTTCTTATTTTTTTCTAATTGATTCAATAAATATCATAGTTTACCTTTAATTTTTGTAAATAGCTAAAAATTCTTGTCAATTATCTGTATTTCTTGAGAATACTGGTTTACTTGTACAAGAACTTCATTATGGGTCATATTCTCGCTTTTGGTGGGACTTTTCAGCTGAAAAAAAATATTGTAAACTTTTCCATTCATCTTAATCAACAAGTTAAAATTTTTCTCAATAAACATGACTTTTTTTAACAATAAAAAAAGGAATAGGAAACCTGCCAGAATATTATTGCAAAAGTGGTCAAATGGAAGCAATTGAAGCCAGTCTAACAAAAGCTATTTCAATAGTATATGCAGCATTATTTAATAATTCTACATGATATTCAGGTCATGCAATCATGGGTTGGAATAATTAAACTATTTTTAAAAACACTCAAAAAAGATATTGAATTTTTTCCAGTAATATAGTTAGTTAAAAAATATAAAATCTTTTTATATGCTATTGGTTGTTCTTCATGTGAAAAATGAAAATATGCAAGATCAGGCTTTCAAGCTTTTATTATTCATACATTTGAGAGAAAACAAGGAATTTTTGTATCACGAATTAAAAATAAGCACTGTATTGTAGAAATTTATCAAGATTCTCAACTGAAAAAAAGGTTTGTTAACGTTAATCCAAATGATGTTTGGCAAAAGACAAGGCAAATTCAAAAATATAATGAAATTCAACTTTTTGGTTTAGACAATTTAATAACTTAATAACTCATACAAAATATTGAGTTCTTACTTGTAAACTTATAAATTAGCAAGACCAATTGATTATGAAACCAATTTTTGATTATCATTTGAAAAGAAGAACATTGACAAATATTGACTGGCATAAATTTTTTATTAGTTGGGCTGAATCAGATATTACAATAAATGATTTAAAGTCTAATTTGCAAAAAATATATTTACAAAATTATAATTTTAGTAAATGTAAATTTAGAGCGTGAAAAGTGATGCTACGTGTATCTGAATGCACTAATGTAATCCTGTAATCACTTAATGAATCAAAGGTAAATATTTATTTTAAAATTTTAATAAAATAGTAGATAGGTTACAATAATAATAAATCAAATGTGAAAAAAATATGTAATTACTATAATAGATGAAGAAATTAAAAATATATAAATTTTTTTTCAGTTAGTTTATTTATTATAATAAAAAATATTATAATTTTAGTTATAATTATTATGAAATAAAAAAAATTAAAAATTACATTATTTTTTTTATAATTTGATAAGTATATATATATATCAAATTAAATTGTGAACTAAGTTACCTAATTTGATTACTGATAAAGAAACATTAGCAAACTTATTTAAAATAGGATTGCTTACCTCCATTCTAATCTATATGCCTAATGCAATATTTACTTTTTAGTCATATTTTGATCAAGCTTTATCAAATAATAAAAAAAATATGATGGTAAATGTAGAGTATTATCTATAATTGCTGAGAATTTTACTTATGATGAATTGCAAACAAATTTAGGTGTAAATATGAATTTCATTATTATACTTATCAATATCAATCCAATAAATCTAATATATTTCGTGAATATAGGTTGAAAGATATCTAATTTTAGAATCACATAAATATAGATGTATCAATAGATATAAAGTTTCAGTATTAGAAAAACCTATTATTTATCAAAAAAGATTTACAGTAAAAATGTTAGACTAATTTGAACAATTTTTTAATAATAAAGAAATTGTAAATATGAGTTCATATAAAACAGATATCTCTACTGAACAGCTAATTTTATATTTGCAGGATTACAAAAAAGCATTATAAATCAGCTGAAAATTGAATTATCATCAAATTAAAGGTAATAATAGGATGATTTGTTTGATAACCAATCCCATCAAAAATTTTTTTTTAAATTAATCATTGCATAATGCTCTATTAATATAAATTTAACTTGATGTTCAAAGTTTAATTTACTTAAGAAGAGTCAAAATGAAACTGAAAGAACTGTACCCATCCCTATTTATATTTTTATGATGTACTTTTAACTCATGATAATTACTGGTTTTGAGTTGACTGGGTGATGATAAAGAAAATGGAGAGAATCTTTGGATATCAGAAATTCTTTTATTGAATTCTGATTCTTCATCTGTTTTTAAGGCGTATGCATAAGTCATTAAAGAATTATGCAAAAATCCCAATTCCTTTCACTCTAATATAATTACAATACCAGTTAATGAAAATAATGAATAGTCAGACTCTAAATGTGTAATAAGAAATATGATGAAATCAGCTTCAAAAGAATAGTTATTTTCTGACATATCAAAAATACAAAGAATCAGAATCTTTACTTTACGGACTTCAAATGAGTGGAAAGTCACTACTATGTAAATTTCATAATAATGTTATTACCTTTAGACAGTAATAGCAAATAACCAGATCATTTGACGATTTTGAAATGACTTCTGAATGACCTTTGAATGACCTGATCATTTGAGGTTATTTGTCATTTGGTCATTTAAATGTAATACAAGCCAAATTTAATATGCTGGCCAGAATTACAAATTTATCCACGTGAAATATTTATGAAAATGGCCTGATTTATTGAGATCACATGATATAATTTTAAATGACCTGTAATTTGTCATTTAATGTTGAAATGACCCAAATAACACATGACCAGTCCAGTCATTTGAGACAATTGAGATCATTTGGATCACTTGCCATCACTGCCCTCAAGTGTACCAATCCTGATCATGTATCTTGAAAGCAATGACAATGCAAAATGAAGTTGAGATTTATCAAATTCTTAATGACCTTCAGGGAAATACAGTCCAAATTTAGAGTGTTACAGCTACTTTGAAACGGAATGTGTTATGTTATTGGTATAACTCTTGTTGGTACTCCTTTAAGTAATCATAAGCATATAGAATGGCAAAAGGTTAAGGGTAATTCTTGCACTAAAGGCAATTCACAATGGAGGTGTACTTCACAATGATATTCGTAAGGAAAATATATTGCTCAATGATCATAATTATGACACTAAGAAAAGATGGTGGTTATTTGATGAAGAGAAACGTAAATTGAAAAGCTTGCTTGACCATTATACTTATTAGATAGCATAGTACAGTAATTGATTCTTAAAATGTCAAGTAATTCGTATAATTGCACATTTTATATATGTTTTAATCAGCAACTGCTTTTGCAATTTGTTTTTTATCAATAAAAGGAAAAGGTGATAACTCTAGTTAAATTACAAATAAATATGCCTAAAAAATTTGTCTTAATATCTTATGGTTGTGATGAGATTGAGTTTGCATGCTATACGCCTATATTGTACAATGAGCTGTGCGAGACACCTTATTTGCAGATTCACACTGAAGTTTCGAACCCAAATTAATAGGACCACCAAAGAGACATTACGCAACTTTAAAAAGTATGATATATTTAATGAAATTTCAGTTCAAGATTCCTCAGAAATTTATTAATATTCGTCGAGGCTTTTTACTAAAGTTAATATTAATTTGATTTATTTCCAATACTACTGATATCTCGTATATTTATGTCTTTCGATGATTGAGACAAATGAGTTAATGTAGGTAGGTAGCTTAGACAGCCGAAAAACTTCTGCAGGCATTAATGTAGAACCATGTGTCAGTCGATAAACTAATTCGTTCTGACACAAATGACGAATTCTATTTATGTGCTAGAAATTCATCCGCCGCAGTTCTTAATATATCATTTATCACTGGGAAAAGGGAAGGTTAAAATATATGATAAATCTTAGTACATCGACATATATACAAAAATGCATACTAGAATTTAACCGAATCTAATTAACAACAAAACTAAGTTCATTACTCAGGATCGCCTAATGTAAAGATTTAATAACAATTTAAAATAGAGGTGTAGTTAGTATCACAAAGACACGAACTCATGTCGAAAGCATGACAATTTATACAAAAATCCTAATAAAACTTTACTAATAGGCAAGATGATGATACAATAAATGTAATAAACTCAAGGCTTTTATTAAATTTTATAAATGTTAATATAACGAATCATGTTAAATTTTTCGACTTACACAGTAACAAATTTTATTATTTACATAAATAAAATTACAATATTATGAGATGAAATCTTTAATATACAAATATATAATGCAAGATTACAAGGTCATTGACTACATTTCAAACGACTTTGTAATGCCATTATTAAATTTAATATTATTGTTGTCATATGATGTCGTTTGAGCCCATTTTCATTTTCCATAACACAAACCGCTTACATTCTACCTACTTTAAATCATTTTGTTTTTCCCTCGATTACGTATTCCACATTCTTAAATTACTCCACTTTTAATCTGAAAGAACTTACTAATGACGTGACGATAGATGCAATGATTTTCTTAAGTCATACAACCGATTCTACAACAGTCGGCCCTTCTTTTATTATTTAGAGAAGAATCTAAACTTAAGAAAATTAATCTAGAATTCATTAAAAGATGATGCTCTATTCAATGTTAATTTAAATTAACTATAATATAACGATTTGAAATATAAACATTTTAAAATAATATTTATTTCTTTCATAACTGTTAGGCCGGGAAAATTAAATTTTTATGAAAATGGAATATCACGTGAAGCATAAAAATTATACATACAACTTATCGTTATTTTGGTCGAAAATGAATTTTTTGTTCAGAAGTATTATTTCAAAATAATTTGACAATATATGTTTAAATTTCTGAATGTAAACAATTTCATTTTTTTTATTTTCCAGTTCGAAACCGTCTGAACTTAACGAAACGTTACTCCAGATGCATATGATAATAAAGTAATTGATGATCACTAAGCCAATTTGGATTCGATTTTATCGGAAAAAATATATGCCGATATTGAACGGATCTGATAACTTAATTTGTTAAATCATCAGATCAGATTCACAGTTAAATATCCAAAAAAAAAAATTTTTCTTAAATTCTTTGTAATACATTTTCGTCTTCATTCCACTGAATTCATATTTAAACCCCAAAGAAGAAATTTTGATCTTATAATGTCACTTGAGTTATCAGAAGAAGAAAGATTTGGTGCTGAAAACGAATCGAATAAGGGTTCGATGTTAGAAAAAGAAAATGATGAAAAAGAAAGACCTTGGAAGTATAAAATAATTGCTTTGCTATGCGTTTTATCTTTAGCTCGTAAGTCTATCTATTAGGAAATTCATGTGATTTATCATTTTTTAATCATGTGCATTTTTTTTAGTGGGAAGTCATTACTCGGCTCATACTCTTGACGCTTTAAAATCGATTATCAAAAAGGTAAGACATTTCATAATAAATGTTAAATAATGATGAGTTAATTAATTTTTTTCCTTAAAAAGGAATTAGACATTTCAAATTCTAAATATGGAGTCATTCAGTCATCAGTATCATTGGTTAATACAATTCTACCAATTCTCGGTGGAATATTCCTTGATACATTTGGCACTTTAGTTGGTTCTGTATTGGCAACTTCTCTTATAGCTATGGGAAATATATTAGTTGCATTATCAACTGATTTAAGATCATTTGCTGTAATGGTCATTGGTAGAATATTATATGGAATTGGAAGTGGAACTATTGTTATCGTTCAAGTGACTATACTAAGTCATTGGTTTATGGGAAAAGGACTGGCTATCGCTGTGGGAATTCAGATCGCTGCGTCAAGATTGGTATGAAGCAAAAAAACGCATTGATTCTAATTTGTATTTTCTTACTTTTTATTTAAAATTTTTTTTTTTTTATAAATATAGTTTGGCTTCTTGGCTAATATAACCGTTATCCCAATCACGAAGCTTACAGGATCATATAAATGGGCATTTTGGGTACGATTATTGTAACATTCATTGTAGTCTTGTTTCACTGAATTAATTCGTTCTTTCCTTAAGTTTGCAGCATTTCTCTGTATCTTTTCGATGTTAACCAACCTCGCGTACGTTCTTTTGATGAAAATTCTTAACGAGAGGATAAAAACCCAAGAATTATTGAAGTTAAAACAAAAGAAACGTTTTAATCCTAAAAAATTATTGATTTTTCCTGATATTTATTGGATCATTGTTTCACTTGAATTTGTACTGGGTAGCGTGTGGACTTCATTTTTAACCATCAATACGTAAATATCCAACTCATTCACCTTATAACTTGATTTGTGGTTAAAATTAATTACATGTATATTATAGGGAATTGGTAAAAATTCGATGGAACCATACGGATGAAATCGCGGCTTACAATTCTAGTATTTCTCAATTGTTCCCAATCTTTATTTCACCTTTTCTCGGATACTTTTTAGATCGTTTCGGAAATCGTTCCTTGACCTGTAAGGATTAAAGATTCATTTCATTTCTTGAACTTGATAAGTATGTTAATGCTATTCCTTACTCTCTCCTTACATTAGTGGTCGTATCCGCAGTATTTCTCGTAATATCAATGTGTCTCCTTGGATTCACATTAGCATTTACTCCGATAATTGGAATGGTTTTTTTTTCACTTTCACTTTCACTAGGACCAGTAGCATCGTTATCATCAATACCGATATTGTTACCTTTAGATTATGTTGGTACCGCAATAGGGATAGTTAAATCAAGTTCAAATATTGGATCCACAATTTATGATATACTTGTAGGATTATTACAAGATTTGGACAAAGGAAAGTACGATATGGTAATGATATTTTATTTGATCAGTAGTATAATTGCCGTAATAGTAACTATCGGCTTATATTTTGTATCAAAAAATTGGTGCGATGGTGTAATGGATATGAAGGAAAGTAAAAGGAATAGTTATTACGAAGAAAAACCTGTTAGACTTGAAAAAAAACGCGGTGTAATGAATTACCTTTTTGTCGGTGGTATTATTTGTGCGTTAATTTCAAGTTGGATTTTATTTTTCAATTTTGTTTTTTAGATAAGAACTTGAATTACTTTTGCAATATATCTCGTAATGACCAGATACCTTGCTTTTTTAATGAAATGATTTTTTTTTTAATATGCTTATATTACTAGATAATTCATTTTATTTCATTCAAATATTATATTGAAGATAGCGCGCTGTTTCATTAACATATTTAGTGTATGATCAGATATCCCGAAATAAAAATTTTTTTTTTTTTAAGATACTGAAACATCTCTCAATAACTAAAATAAAAATAAAGAATGGTTTTCAACTTTATTTATCAAGGTGATTCAAATAACAATTCGCAATTTAATTAAAGAT
Organism: Funneliformis caledonium; assembly: GCA_910591825.1. Taxonomy (NCBI): domain Eukaryota; kingdom Fungi; phylum Glomeromycota; class Glomeromycetes; order Glomerales; family Glomeraceae; genus Funneliformis; species Funneliformis caledonium. The sequence goes on from CAJVPQ010001589.1 coordinate 12,046, forward strand.
TTTCATAAAATCCCATTTTTTTCAATAAATGTTAAAAATGAACAAAAAGTATTGTAATGGGTATCTAATAAATATAGTGATCGATATTAAAGTTTTTCTTATTTATTTAATCATTCCAGATAACATCGTCAAAAATATTCTATTCTTATTAGATATTCCAACAAAAATGTTGAGAAATTATTTTTAATATAAGTTACTACCATGTTTCATAATCATCAATCTTAAACTTTTTAGTGAATAAATTTCGTATTTCCAGAACCGATTATATTTAATTGAATTCGCGGTTATACCTCGTGATAAGCTCACGAAGATTTCATTTATTCTTACCTGCCAAATACATATAACGAATAAGTCGTACAATGAAAACTGAATGCATATAAATGAAATGTAATGGTCTTAAATTATATTTTAATAAGTCTTATAAATGGTTTACAATTTATTACATTTAAGGTTATCAAGTTAATAATCGCACGAACCAAACGTTAAAACTACATTAAATTGTTTCAATATCTCTATTTCTAAAAAAAAAAACTGATAAAGAAATCAAATATTACCGCAAATTATCCACTGGAGGAAAGTGCTAAAGCATTCTGGCTACATATCATCCACAAAAAAAGTGTAGGATATTGTTCGAATTCTGGTTAAGAATTCCTTTAGCATGGATGGAGGAATACAGGAAGCACTGCGAGGTCAATTTCCATCCAAGCATTGTCGAACGTTAAGGGCCATACAAGCATGGGTGTAAAATAATAATAAAGTGCTTGTTTATAATTTCTAGAATAATTAGAAGATAGCGGATAAGCGTAATTCGGTTTTAATAACACCTGATCATGGATTATGCAGTAAACTTCGGCATCAATTCACTTACCCGGAAACAAGAAAATTTCCCAATCAAGAAGAATTTATCAACGCGATAAATCTTATATGGTTGATATTATGTCAAAAACAACAAGTATATACGGACGTAGTACCAACACCATTAATAAAACATTTGTGTAATAACGTGTGAAAAATATTTATTTTCAGTGATTTCGTTCACATCTAGTCCGTTTGAACCACGCAATATCAACCTTTGTTTTATTCCTTCCACCTTGAGTATCATTCTTTTATACAAAAAAAAATTTCATTTTTTCTTCAACAATTTTATTTATTCATAAGAACTTTTCAAACATTACTTTCGCAATATATCTAGGAAATAGGTATTGTATAAACTAATTTATTTTCATTAATTAAAATGCTAACAAAATGAATATCTCAAATTTATCGAATATCTCATTATTACAAGATCTTGTTATGTTATTAATATCAATGAAATAAATTTCATTAAATTATAATCGTTTAATAATCATTGATATTAATATATAATTTGAGCATTAAAAAAAAAAAAATTTAATCCCTCCCAAAATTTGCTCCAAAAAAATTTCCCAATATTTCAATCTCTAATTATAACTCAACATCCATCATCATAAATATTTAGCAAACCCAAACCACAGAATATACCGCCAATCATCTTTGGTATCAATAATACATACATTATTGATATTTCTCTATTATCTCATGATCCAGTCCAGTAATGCAACTATATGTGTTAGTAAAGTGTACAAATAAAAATTAACAATTAAGGGTAGAGTGTATGTCAATCATTTCTATTAGTAGATTATTACCTAAATGCTATGTGATTTTTGTACTAAACCAAATTTATTTGAAGACCAAAAAGAACTTTATGCCACTGCCAACAGCCTTTTAAAAACCCTTAATTATTGCTTATGTAAGAAAACTTTATACTATTTAGTTGTTTTGTATTTAAAAAAATAAAAATAAGACATAGCAACTTTTGAATGAGCAGAGTATTTTCGAATGAAAAAAACTGTATTAGTGAAAATGCAAAGTAACGTATAAGTTACTTGAAATTACTTTATTTTGTCATATATATGCACTATCTATGTCTTATTTGCAAGTGGTTGTATTTTGGTTAATATATGGAAGACATTGGAGGGGCTAAAATAAAAAAAAATTAAATTTTTTAAAAAGTGAAAATATTGGTTTAAAGAAAAAAAATTTCTAAAAAGATTTCTTATAAAATATTTTGTAGAAAAGATTTTTTTTAGTTTTTGAAGGGAAATTTGTTTAAATATCGATTTAGTTATTATGATAGTAACTATTTTATTATATTATTTGTTAGATAATACTTTTAAATAGCACACAACATTTGTTACCTAAGATCTTAATAATTGATATGCCATTAAACATGAAAATGGCAGTTGAGTGGTAGTCAACTACTCTGCTAATCTTTGTGTTTTAGATTTACACAATGAAGCAAAAGTATTTGATTTCTCCATAAAATATTTTAACAGCTGAAGAACAAAATTATAATGCTGATTATATATTTATCCACAATTAAGAAGCTAAATGATCCTTAATACTATTATTACCTGAATATGTAATTTTCACTTCTGCTGGCAAAAAGTGATTCAAATTGTCAATTTAAGAGAGTAACAAACAGTTACTTTTCTTTTGAAAATATTTGGTTCTGATGTATCATATGCTGAAAAAAAAGTATAAGGTATTGAGTGACTTGCATTTCATTATTTGTTAAAAAAATATAATCTTGATTTAAATACTTCTTTTCAATCATTTCTTGGTCTCTGTGACTTTCAAGTTATTATAAAACTTTAACGACTTGTTCATAAAAAGTTCTCTATATGATATCTAACTATTTTTTAACAAGAAACTTTAATTATTCCTTTATTAAAAAATTTGCGTCAAACTAATGTAAAGAAAAAAGAAAAAATATTACGTTGTAATTTGAAGAGAGAATAAGAAAAAATTGATCATATTATACATAAAAATAATAATGATTGTGATGGTCAAAATATCCTTTTTGAAATTCAGGTTAAATCTGATAGAAAAGTATTATTACCTGAAATGACACAAACTTTGATGTTAAAAAATATGAAATATGCTTAAACATATACTTTCAAAATAAGATAATTAAAATATTAAAAAAAAATTACCTTAATAAATAGTGAAGCTGAAAGTAGAGAAGTCAAAGACAAAAAAATTAAAGATACTGCTGAAATTCAAAAATTGGTAGAATAGAAACTAGAAAAAAAAAATTGAGATCAGTTATATTTATGAGTATTTTACAATATATTTCTATTCTTCTTTTATTATCTTATTTCAACTGTCTTGATATTATTATATCAAATTGAATTTTTATACTAGAGTATTAGGATTTAATTTATTTTGTATTATTATATACCTTTTTTGCAAAACATCAACATAATATTCAAATGAAGATTTGGGAATAAAAAACTCTCATTTAGTTGTGGGGCTGCACTTACTGGAAGAATAAATAAAAATTCTTTTCAAACAGTATTAGCAACAATTAGAATAACAAACTAATGTTATAAGAAGTCTTATTATAATTATCAAATGGGTAGATTGCTAGGAAAATCAGGTTCCAGGAATTTTTTAGCAAAATTGAGATTTTTATTGCATTTTAGTTTTTGATGTAATTAGATTAAAATGTATTAAGCTCTTAATTTTAGTCAAAAATTTCTCGGAATCTGATTTTCCTAGAAACACTCCCAAATACGCATATACAAACTATTATTGATAATGCAAACTTTAGTAGTGAAATAATTTTACTTGAGATTCTAAATCAATTGGAATTGATTCATTTATCAGGTTAAGAAAATGTATTATCTATAGGTTTTAATTATTCATGGTTATATTCTCATAATGCTTATTAAGCTAACAGAGAATTTTTGTATTTAAATGATCTTTTTAGTATATAAACCTACATAATTATATGAAATTTTTTAAAAAAAATTAGTAAGTAAATAAAATTATTTATTTATAAGAATATAATTACCAATCTATAATCAGATATCATACAGTAGAAAATTCTCATTTAACATAAAATTTTGAAAATGATTCTTCAAAAATAATTTATAGAGGAAACTTTGATAGAACTTCAAAATAAATAGAACATACAATATTACTTGCATTACTTAATGATATAATGCTTATTTTAGAAGAAACTGATTTTACTTTACACGTATGTGTAGATGGTAATTTAAAAACTAACAGAATCTTAGCATATATTCTCGTAGTAAATTACATATTTGCTGATATAAACACGTTAGTAAAAATATTCGCAAAAATCTTTATTAGTATACTATTTTTATAATAATTTACTAATTATTTATTGTATTTAGAACTATATGCTTTAATAACTTTTTATATTTCATATTAATAGTAAAAAAAAAGTTTATTACCAATAGCATCCTTTTAAATAATATATTATAAAACATTTTAATGCATGTATATTTAATGCTAAACTTCAAAAAAAAATGAATTAAGATAATACACTAATTGAAAAAGAAATATGATCTGTTCAAGAAGAAGGTCTAATTTGACATTTACTTGATGATCATAGTATATGTTGGAGTAATATTTGTTAGATAAAGGATAATCCAGAATTACAATTACAAAATCTGACCTTAAAGAACTATATTAAAGCTGAAATTGAGAATTTTTGAGATATTATTACTACAATTTTTCATTTACCTTCTGGTCAAGCCTTGTAACTACATTTTATACTTTACATAATAAAATATTTAATAGAAAAATTCTTAAATATTTAGATAAATGAATTGATTATTTGGCTTTATATATAATCAATTAAAATGATGGATTAGATACTATTATCTTAAAAGTTTATACAATAACTACTGAAAAGGATTTCATATTTTGTTATATGTAATATATTAAATTTTGTTCAAGAAATATCTCAAAAGTTTATTAGAAATTGTAATACAATTTGATAATGAAATGAAGCAAGAAAAGTAAAGTTTTTTAATGATAGAAATGAACTTGCTGGATTCAATTTTGATAAAGTAATATAATATTATATCTTTATTCTAATTATTCATCTAATATTTAATTAAAATATTTATTATAGAAATTAGTATTTTATAAAGATAAAATACCTGAACAAATTCATAAAGAAATATTTTGGTCATCGTTTGATGATCTCTTGGTAGATTTTGATAAAATAGTAAAATGTGTTGCATGTTATACATTTGCAAAAAAAAATGCATGTGACTTGTGTAGTATTTATTTATTTTATATGGATTCAGGTTTGAGAGAACAATTAATTAATATGATTCAATGCAAAAAGATTGATACACAAAGATCGTCACCTGATTTTTTTGTGTTATACAAAACTTCACAAACTGAACATATGATTATATAAATTACAGATAAGGTAAGGATGGTTCTAAACTTTAAAATAAAA